>CAMOHE010050154.1:23831-35059 GCA_946598075.1 Artocarpus hirsutus
GATAGAGTCAGATTTTAACTAGGGTAAACTATAATTCGAATATGATTCTAAAAATCTAGAAATTGTCTGTAATTTGAATATGATTTAGAAAATCTAGATAATGTCAGTAATTCGAATATGATTCAGATAATCTAGATAATGTCAAATTCAATAAACCTAGACATAGTTAACCTAAAATTCGTTCTTGGTCTGTTCTAAGTGTGAGACCTTGTAGGTTCACATAGCATTGGTAGTGGGCTTGAAATTCTGTTTCTGGCCCATAAATCATAAGCGGCCTCTAGCAAGACATTATGATTACCCAAGTTATGCGAATGTCAATAATCCGACATAACCTAATCCATAATAAGTATTAAAGTCCTTTTGTCTCTAGATACCTTGATTGAACATAAGGCATCGTTTATGTCATCCTTATACTATTCAATCATTTATTTCTCGATCTTAAGTAGACTGATATTGATAACCCTTATTAATTCATTCCAGTATGGCCATACGTTTTTCTTTTGTCTAACTTATCGAGGGGCCCATAGATGTCTTTCTCATAATAAATGAGGGACAAATTCCTTCTTAATCACTCATATTCCTCACATGATTCACTCTATATCGAACAACAATCTATTCCATCATCCTGTTAAAGATAATATTAGATTGTATCAAAATATAGAACTTCTCATGTAGGAAACTATGGTGATTTCAGGTTAGAGGATTAAGATAATACTATTGTGATGAGAATCACTTATGACAATTATCCATGCAGTATTCTCATAGCAGGTCAATGCAATACATCATTTCTTAAATATGTATCTATGAGTTGACTTAGTATCTCATACACATGATCAGTAAAACATAATCATCAGTCAAACTTCATACTAGTCTTCATTCATTATTATCCCATTAATAATGACTGACTAGGGATAATTTAGAATATAATTCAATTTTCACCTAAGAGTTTTACTATCAAGTCACATACTTGATGACCTTTAGGTAGAATTAACTATTCATAGAATTAAAATAAAAAACAATAATGGAAATGCCTCTTTATTAATAAAATGCTTATGTAATAAAATCAACATGTGGTCATTACGTAATTTACTTAGGGCATATTACTAACACAGATGTCCTTGACTAATGCTAGGGCCTTCAATCTTTGCATGGACTGTGTGAAGTTGAGTTCCTTAAGGCCTTTGCTGACTTTGATTATTCTAACTCTAGGGATTGAAAAAATGGTTTTTGGCGTAGTGTCCTTCTTTGCCATAGATGAAACCCTTATTAGTGCCAGCTTTGCACTCTCTCACATGCCCCTTATTAGTGACTGCAGAGAGGTTTGTTATTCCCTCCATCATTGATCCTCTTCTGGGGTTGTCACTTCTGATTCTTTGGATTATTCTCGTTCCATTTCCACTTATTATTGGTGTTGCAGTTACATCCGATTGGGTGGCTCTGTGACTACCCTTGACTCAGGAGGCTTCCTTCTCCTTTTGCTTGTAAGGCTTGACTCTGTTTAGCTAAAGCTTTTTCCTCCTTTTGAACTTTAAAAATTCTTACTCTCTCCTCCTTATCATGGGTGATTCTAAACTCAGCTCTAGTAGCCCGTTCGATGTAATCCTCTACATCTTTAGGAGCTTGCCCTCAACTATCAACTATAAGGGCAATGCTGGTTTGAACATCCACATTAATCTTCTAATCCGCTCTCGATCAGTAGGTACCAGTTCATGGCAAAGACGTGCTAATTGATTGAATCTCTTCTCAATGTCAACAACTGACATATTGCCCTGTCAAAAATTGTTAAATTCTTCCTACTGTGTTGCCATTGTTTCCACATTAAAATAGGCACTTCCAAATGCTTCCATGAAATCTGGCCAGGTCATTTTGTCTACATTCCATCTACATGCAACTAACTCCCACCACCTCTTAGCATCCTTAGTGAGAGAAAATGAGGCACATATAACTTTCTCGAGATCACTGAGTCCCATAAATTTTAGAACCCTCTCTATGCCAGTAAGCCAATCATCGACTTCCAGTGGGTCTGTAGATCTATCAAATTATGGGGCCTTAATCTATCAGAATCTTTCATAAAATTCAGTAGCAAATATGTCATAACCTGCCTTTTTGGGCTGTGATAAAAATTCTTTCTTACTTACTTAGGAACAAAAATTTAGGAATTTTTTTTTTTAAAACTGAAATAAATAATTTGCATACAATAATTTTAGTAACTCCAAATACTTTCACACACTTATATTTACATAAACGTTCTTACTTTTACAACATTTCTCTTTTAAAACATTTCATTTCAAAACAACTTAATACAAATATACAGTGGAAACATACAGTAGCGGACTCTATACCCAACCTGCACACATCATCCATCCGCCAGCTCATCATTTGGATTTATTCTGACCTTCATGTCGGAATACCTATAGCATGAAATACTTAATGAGCTAATGCCCAGTAAGTCCCATAATCCCACGTGGATAATCAAATGAATGCATGATTCAATTATGCTTTCTAATAAACTTTCCTTATCTTCATCATTTCTTTTCATTAGGGCCCAAGTGTTCATACCATTGCACAATATCATTCAGGTCTACGTAACACCGTAGCCATATTTTATCCTTTAAACTCCCCTTTACTTTGGGAGTCAGTACGTCACTTTTCTTGACTTCTGGTGACATATTTATCAATTCATTTAATATAGTTGTCATTCCAGGCATGAAATGATAAACATATGTTATCCATGTACATAAGTTCGTATGCATAGCAGAGTACACATAAGTATCTACTTCATATACATACATGTATTCATTATCGTACACACAGGTACATAATATAAGGCACATAACAATACATAGCATGTTATACACTTAGGTACTCTAATCGTATACAGACAGGTATCGATTCTATACCTTTAGACATCCATTTCATAGCAACATACAAGTCTACATCGTAGTATATACCCTAATGTACATATACACACATTCTACACCTACCGTTTCATATTGTAGGTGGGAAGGGTACTTACTTGCTTTTGAGCACTGCAAACTCAACTTCAATCTCCTTTCTCCTAGACTCCTAGGATCCTGTTGGCCAATTACAAAACCATTAGCCAATTCTAATACGTTTCATTTGAAAACGTTCGTTACTTAATTATTCGAGTTGTATAACTATGCACAACTCTGCAAATACTGGTTTTCTTATTCCTTTCTAGTTCTACCCTATCGTCACTTACGAAGGGCATGAATCTTTCTAATCGCTTTCTTTTCTTATCTGAGACCTTTTTAGAATAACTCGGGTTATTCGGGCAAAAATGATGATTTTGCCCTCCGTGCCTTACTGACCGATTCGAGCTCGATTTCGTTATTTTAACATCAATAGCCACTTATTAACGTAAGAATAATGTCCTAGTGGCTCGTAACACTTTATTTTACACTTATGCCCCTTTTTCATAAAACTTTACGGTTTAGTCCCTAAACCGAAAATTTTGATAATTTTGCCCCTTAGGCTAAAATTTTTCACTTTACATTAAAATTTCCTATTTTTCATAAGAAACATTTTTGCTTGAAGTACTATACCTCAAATCATTTTAAAAAATGACATTTTTGCCATTCTAACATTTTTTCACTTTTAACAATTTCTTAAAAATTCAAAAACTCACAAACGGTTGAGGTTTTTGACGAACCGTTTGTAATGCTTAATAGTTTCTTTGAGATCTACAACTTTCATGTTTTAACTTTTCCCAAAATCTGAATGTATAGGGGTGTTTTTGGCTATTTTTCAAATCTATCGAAAAAAGAAGTTTTCTTTCAATTTAGTCCTTAGGACGTTTTTGTCAAAATCCTTTTCAAAATTTCAAATCTACCCCTGCAAAGACTATTCCATGCCTAACTCAAGTCATTCTTATGCTCAAACTCCATTTTTACAAAATTTAACTTTAAATTGCAAAAATATTATTTTATGCAAAAATTGCCATTTTGCACCATAAATCAAAATTTCACAATTAAAAGATGCCATTCATCACCTTCCCATGAAATTCCATCAAACATAAGCTCAAACACTCATATGGGTTTGAGAGAATAAAAATCCATACAAAATTCATTAAATTTCAAAACTTTAAAACTCAAAACTTACCAAAATAACCTCCTTTTGATTTCTAGCCTTGAAATCCCTTTTGATCTACCTTCTAAACTCCCTTTTCATGCAAAAGTAGCATGGGTTAATATTCCCCTTTCAACCCATGAAAAACCCCTTAAAAACTCATTAAAAAGTTTAGAATTTTACCTTAAATCTTGTAAAAATCCTTGAGCTTGCTTCTAAAAATTGTTTTGGGGTTATTTTTGCAAAGTTTGAGGTTGAGAAATTTTTTTGAAGCTCTCAACAATGGCTGCCGAATTTGGGAGGAGAAGAAAGAGAAAAAAATTTGTGATAACTAAGCTGTAAATGCTCACTTATCCATTTGGTGACTCATGGTCACCCACTTGATTACCCCTAGGTGTCCTCATGTCATTGGACCACATTTCTAGCCTTGGTGGCCCAATCAAATCCGATTGGGTGTCCACTTTGTTGGGTCCAAAATTCACATAGTGTAATTTTTCATCACGCAGTATTTTTCTTATATTGTTGTGGTCAAATCAGTGTATTTCCTATCCTTAGACTGTATAAAAATATTTAACCTATTTTTTGTTCAGTTTTGGAGGCCAATCATAACATTTTTTGTAGTTGCGCTTTCACTTAGCAGTATTCTTATACTGCTCTGGCCTCCATTCTACCCCAAGTTAGGGTTTGGATAACCTTTGTGTCCTATTTACATTCTAATCATCCATTCGTTTATACCACAATTTTACAATTAATTGTGATATAAAATTCATTTTATGGGTATTATTTACAAATTTTTGAGTATTTCAACTCATAAAATCTGTATTCTACCATACCCAACATTTCATCACATTTGCTATAAAATTTGCGATCAACGCTGTTTATTCATACTTTATCGTAATTTTTACAAAAATTACAACTTTTACACAAAAATCACATTTTTTAAAGGTAAATTCATTAATTAAACCCAATTAAATATTAGGTTTTATTAATGAAATTTTCTCAGTCATTACAATCTACCTACCTTAAGAATTTTCGTCCTCGAAAATCAAAACAATTCAGGGTAGCTTTTCCTCATTTTATCTTCTTGTTCCCATGTTGCCTTTTCAACTTGTAGCTTGAGCCATAAGACTTTGACGAGAGGTATCTTCTTGTTCCTTAACTCTTTTTCTTCTCGTGCTAGTATTTGAACCGGTTTCTCTTCATAAGATAGGTTCTTCTGCACATTAATTTCCTCTGGCTGTAGAATATGCGAAGGATCCGTTACGTACTTCTTTAGCATGGACACATGGAATACGTTGAGGTTAAGGCTAACTTATAAGCTACATTGCCTACCCGTTCTAAGATTTCAAATGGTCCAATGTATCTTGGGCCAAGCTTTCCTTTTTTTTCAAATCTAATCACTCCTTTCATTGGTGTTACCTTTAAGAAGACCAAATCCCCTACTTGGAATTCCAGGGGTCTTCGAGCCAATCTGCGTAACTTTTTTGATGACTAAAGGCAGTTTCCATTCGTTGACGGATTAGTTTCACATCCTCCATCGTCCTTTGTACGAAATCTATAGTCGATGACGTCTTTTCTCCTGTTTCGTACCAATGTAGTGGTGATATACATTTTCTTCCGTAAAGTGCTTCATAAGGAGCCATTCCTATGAAAGCTTGATAATTATTATTATAAGCGAATTCAATCAACGGAAGCTTCTTGTCCCATCCTCCTTTAAAGTCTAGCACACAGGCGCTTAACATATCTTCTAGAGTTTGAATGGTCCTTTCAGATTGACCATCTGTTTGAGGGTGGAAAGCTGTGCTAAAAGTCAGCTTCGTTCCCATTGCTTGGTGAACGCTCCTCTAGAATTTAGAAGTAATCTAAACATCTCAATAAAAAATGATAGATTTTGGGACTCCATGATATCTAACTATTTGGACTACATATGATTCAGCTAGTGTTTCCATAGAACTGCTAAGTTTGATGGGTAAGAAGTGAGCCGATTTCATCAAACTATCAACGATTACCCATATAGCGTCATGTCCACTGGTAGTTTTGGGTAGTCCGGTCACCAGATCCATAGTTATCTGGTCCTATTTCCATTTTGGAATTTCAATCTTTTGTAATTCATCGGCTGGACATTGATGTCGGCTTTCACCCTCTGTCATGTAAGACATTTAGCGACAAACTGTGCGACATCGTTCTTCATTTCGTGCCACCAATAGTGCTCCTTTAGATCGTGGTACATCTTAGTAGCTCTTGAATGAGCCATGCATTGTGCTTTGTGAGCTTCTTTTAGTACCTGCTTCTTTAACCCTTCATCATTGGGAATGCAGACTCTGCCTTTATAACGGAGGATACCATCCCTCTCGATGCTAAATTCTATTTCTTTGTCCTCAAGAACTTCATTCTTGGCCTTGAGTAGCGACGAATCTACTTCTTGTCGCTCCTTTAAGTCCTCTAGGATAACAGGTCGAAAAGATAAATTGGCTAATCCTCTAGTGAGTAGCTCTATTCCTGCTTCTATTAAGTCTTTCTGAAGAGGTCTTAGCATTAACTACATCATCGCAAGTGAAGACATTGTTCTACGATTAAGGGCATCGGCTACTCGGTTAGCCTTTCCCGGGTGATACAAGATTTCACAGTCGTAGTCTTTAATTAATTCTAGCCACCTTCGTTGCCTCATGTTGAGTTTCTTCTACGTGAAGATATACTTTAAACTCTGATGGTCCGTATAAATTTCACACTTTGCTCCATACAGGTAGTGACGCCATATCTTCAACGCAAATACAACCGCTGCTAACTCTAAGTCATGCGTTGGATAATTCCTTTCATGATCCTTTAATTGTCGGGATGTGTATGCAATCACCTTTCCATTTTGCATCAATACGGCTCCTAGTCTCATTTTCGATGCATCACTGTAGATCACAAAGTTTCCTAAGTCTGGATCAGGTATCGTCAGCACTGGTGCACTTGTAAGTCACCTTTTAAACTCTTTGAAACTTTCTTCACATTTCTTTGTCCATTCATACTTTGCTGCTTTCTGTGTAAGTGTAGTGAGTGGTGCTACAAGTTAGGAAAATCCTTCTACAAAATGTCGATAGTATCCTGCTAAATCAAGGAAACTTCTGATTTCGGTTATGCTTTTCGGTGTAGGCCACTTATTCACTGCTTCCACTTTGGAAGGATCGACCGATATTCCATCCTGTGTCACCACGTGTCCAAGGAAAAGAACCTTTTCCAACCAAAACTCACATTTTGAGAACTTGGCGTATAGTTGATGCTCTTTCAACAATTGTAATGCAATCCTCAAGTGCTCCTTATGTTCCTCTGGCGTTCTTGAATATATGAGAATATCATCGATGAAAACGATGACGAACTTATCGAGATATTTCTTGAAAATCTGGTTCATGAGATCCATGAAAGCTGCCGGAGCATTGGTCAGTCCAAAGGGCATGACACAGAACTCGTAATGCCCATAACGTGTTTGGAATGCCGTCTTCAGTATATCTTCTTCTTTGACTCGAAGTTGATGATATCCTGAACGTAGATCAATCTTGGAAAATACAAACGCTCCTTTTAGTTGATCAAACAAATCATCGATCCTTGGGAGTGGATACTTATTCTTGATCGTGACCTTGTTCAGTTCCCGATAATCAATACACATACATAACGTTCCATCCTTCTTCTTGACAAATAGAACAAGCACCCCCCATGGGGAATGACTTGGTCGGATGAACCCCTTGTCCAATAACTCCTTCAGTTGCGCCTGAAGTTCCTTGAGTTCCCCTAGAACCATTCGATATGGCGCCTTTGAAATCAGGGTTGTGCCGGGCGTCAGTTCGATCTTAAATGAAATTTCCCATTCCGGTGGCGAACCTGGCAAGTCGTCAGGAAATACATCAATGAATTCCTTTACAATGGGAACCTTCTCTGGTCCTAACTGAGCCTTTTTATCCTTCCTTATCAAATTCACCAAATAACCGGTGCATCTACTTTCCAGCATCTTCCTTGCTTTCAATACTGAAATCATCGCCTTAGGAGCTTTGGGAATCTTCCCAGAATACACAAACTTTTCACTTCTAGAAGGTCGAAACGTAACCTTTTGGTGTCGACAATTAATCTTAGCTATGTATTTTTCCAGGAAATCCATTCCTAGGATGACATCGTAATCTTGTATATCAATTATTACCAAATTAATATACAATTCCCTTCCACAAATGATTATCGATACATGACGTAACCAATAATCAGCACTCAACACCTCCCCAGAGGGTAGTGCAACTCTAAAAGTTTGCTTTAGTGCAACTCTAAAAGTTTGCTTTATCCTATCTTCCTAGTTGTTTTGCAAACTTAAATGATGCAAACGAATGTGTTGCTCCAGAATCAAACAAAACATATGCATCAGTGTTGGCAACAGAAAACTGACCTGTCACCGCTGATGAGGTTCTTGCTTCCTCTTCCTTCTTCATGTAGGCATAGATTCGCCCACTTGGTTCTAGAGCTTCTAATCGCCCTTGACTGACATTAGGGCCTTCAAGCTACGCCTGAACTTGGACCTCATGCAACTGATTTCCTTGAGGCCTTTACTGTGCCTGAGTGTTCTGACTTTGAGGATTAGAAAAACAATTTCGGGAATAATGCCCTTCCTTTCCACAGATATAGCACTTGTTGGTGCCAGCCTTGCATTCCCCTACATGTCTTCTCCCACATTGACTGCAAAGGGGTTTGTTATTCCCTCCTTCGTTAATCCTCTTTTGGGGTTGACCCTTTGGATTCCTTGGACTACTCACATTCCATTTCCTTTTAGTGTTAACATTACGGTTGCGTCCCACTGGAAGGTTTTGGGACGTCCCTTGGCTCGAGGCACTTCCTTGTCCTTTCACCTGGACAACTTGACTTTGCTTAGCTAAGGCTTTCTCTTCCTTATGAGCTTTGAAAATCCTTGCTCTTTCTTCTTTATCATGGGCAATTCTGAACTCAGCTCTGGTCGCCTGTTCAATGCAATCTTCCACATGTTTGGGAGCTTGCCCACCACTATCAACTATAAGGGCAATGCTAGTTCTAAACATTCTCATCAGTTGCCTGATTCATTCTCGATCAGTAGGTACAAACTTGGGACAAAGCCAAGCTAGCTGGTTAAATCTCTTTACAGCATCAGCTAGGGACAGGTTACCTTGCTTGAAATTATTGAATTCTTCTTGTTGGGCCGCCATGGTTTCCACGTTAAAGTAGGTCTTGCGAATTCTTCCATGAAATCTGACCATAACATGTCATCAACGTTTCTTCTGCGTTCTATGGACTCCCACCACCTTCTGACATCTTTCGTGAGAGAGAACAAGGCGCATAGGACTTTCACATGGTCACTAAGCCCCATAAATTTCAGTATCCTTTCGATACCAGTAAGCCAATCGTCGGCCTCTAACGGGTTCGTCAATCCATCAAATTCTAGAGCCTTCATCCTCCGAAATCTTTCATAAAATTCGGTAGTAGGTGCTGTTGGAAAAATAATACGCAGCGGAATTTAAAAATTTTAAATCAGTGAATTTTTCAAAACACAAGTATGACATGCTATATGTATAAATTAACCTGATCTTACTAACCTTGTATTTGCTGAAAAGCTCTCGAAATCTGTGTAGAGAAGCAACGTTCCAGAAGAGCCTCAACCAACTTGTCTTCATTGCTATTCTCTATCCACGATCGGAGTGAGTGTGGGCTCATACGTATAGCTCTTCCTCAAGGTGACTCTCCTTCCAATCAATTGAGAGAACCCAAGGCTAGTGTTCATGATTTATGAACAAGAGCTCTCAAGGAGTTTCAGATTCTCACCAGTAGAGTATCACTCTTAATCTCTCAATCGATCTGAATAACTCATGAGACTCACTCCCTATTTATAGAGGTTGGGTCTAGGGTCATTCCTTATCAGATAAGGTCTCAAAAATTCAAAATAAAATCAAATTCAGATCAATATCGGATAAGATACACGTAAAAACGTGTGATTTTAATTTGCACATAGGCAGGCAGAACTTTTTCATAGGCAAGCCGAACTTGCCTCATTGGCATGCCGAACTGTCGAAATAAAAATCATGTGAATCTTTTATTTTCCACCCGAGATTCTATAGGATAAAGCCTCAGTTTTAATTCAAATAAACCAATAGAGAAGTTATCTAATTAAAACAACTTTATCTAGATAATCTCTAGGATAATAAATAGATTCTTAATAATTCTACAAGTTTATGATTTAATTTATTTGAAATTAAATTAACTGATAAACAGACAAGAATTATCCGATCCCAATAATTCAACAAGTTTATCTTGATTTAATTTTGTCACAAAATTAATTCAACCGATAAACAGACAGGAATTATTTGATTCTTTCAAATTTCAACCAATCTAATAAATCTGACATAAGTCACCAATTATTGTAAAAGCATGCCGTATCGTTACAGGATTTTGTGAGCTAGCGAAGGGGACCAAATGGACCTATATAGTTCAAGCTCCCGATAATTATGAAACCCAATATCCCAGATATACATTTCATAATTATCAACTCCAACGCTATTCCACTAAAAGTTTAGAGCTGCACTCTCGAACTCTATAGAATTACGAAGCTCGTATAGCTAAGTCTCTATGACATATCATAGTGTATCATATCCCCATAGGATTATCCATAATCGGCTTAAGGACAAGTTCTGTCTTATCTTCCCGATTATTTTTATCTTACGTTCCATTATCTCACCATAGGAAAACTTACCATCCAAAAACAGTATACCATTCGGTTACACCTATGTATCCAAATGGTTGAGCGCTCCAGTTTTCCAATTACAGGATAACGCATATAAGAGGATATCTCTACTCCTAAAGAGGAGCTATGGATTCCATATCTATGAATAACAGGTCTACGTCATCAAGAGTCATGCCTCCAACGTACCGGCATACATACCACTATTAAGATGTGGGTGTCACCCTTTGGCACATCAAAAGACACAAGTCAAGACAACAGGCCCACTATTCATCTCAGGATTAAGATGCAATACAAATGATTGTCTAAAGTGAATCGATTTGCCAAGATAGAATTATTAATCCAAATCAATTCACTTTATGTCCCGGTCCAACACATCATCACCTATGACAACGTGCCAATGTTTCTATTCACG
>CAMOHE010050155.1:0-42108 GCA_946598075.1 Artocarpus hirsutus
CATAGCGATTTCGGGTTGAAAGATTTTAATCAATCTTCTTACCCTCTCTTCATCATCTCGAACCATCTTAAGGCATAAGTAGGCAAGTTGATTGAATTTTTCCACAACTTCTATCGCTAACATATCTCCTTGGCGTAAACTCTTAAACTCATCATAGTGCTTGCAAACAATGTTCATATGGAAGAATTTCTTATTAAAAACTTTAAGAAAGTCATCCCATGTCATTTCATTGATCTTCTGGCTTTGTTTGATTCTTTCCCACTAGATACGAGCTTCCATAGTGAGGTAGTATGAGGCACATAGAACTTTTTCATTGTCAGTGAAATCCATCAGTTAAGAGTGGCTTCAATTGTCTTTAACTAGCCTTGAATAACCAAGGGATCATTGGAACCTTCAAAATTAGCTAGTTTAACATGCCTCCATCTGACCAATAGAGGCTTTTAAGACACTGGTATTGTAGCTGCTTCAACTATTGGGGCTGAGACTTCTCTTGCCTATTGCTGAGGGGCAGTTGGCATATTTTCATTTTGACCTTCCCTTCCATGGCCATTGCTTCTGAGCTCCTCTATTTCTTTTCACTACTCTTCGAGTAGCTTTTGAAAGTTAACAATCATTGCAATCAGGTTGGCATTGGTCAGAATGTCAGTTCTGGTTATAGCTTGTCTATAGGGCCTACCTCTATTCCTTTGGCCGTTCATAGTCGCTTCTTACTAGTACATCATAAATTAAGGGCTAGGGATATGATCCCGATTTTGAATAGAAGTAGCATCTCACTAGTATATAGATACAAATACATAACATATCCATCGACATCTAAATATCATAAAATTTATTTACTTTGAGGATTTAGGGCAGACATGTGATAATGTGTGTTTGAAACAAAAATTGCTCTAATACTATATCTGTAACGCCCCTTTGTAGACGTCATAGAAACTGCTAACTTTTATCTTTATCTTTTAACTATTCAATAGAAAGACCTAAACTTGTATTAACCTAGGATTTTTGGTGTAAATTTTTTTATTTGATGTAATATAACCATACAAACATAGAAATTAAAACTTTAATTTACTTTTAGGCAATTAAATTATTTCTAAATATATTTTATTAGCTTTTCACAAGATCACAATTTTCAAGTAGAATCAATACTTAATTATCTTAAAAGGTTTTCCTTTTTAGTTAGCACGACAAAATACCCAAGGTATTCGGCTAACCAACTACCTATAGAAATAATTAGTATTAACATATATATATTACATGAAATCAAATTACAACATATAAATTATTACAAACTAAAGTCTGACAATTAAAAATGTCTCATAATGTGTGGAAATAAATTTAATATAGCATTATTATTATTATTATTATTATTATATTGTGACTCTGTAATCCAACACCACATCCTTTGCACACACATCCGTCTATCTATCCTCCATCTATAGCTGTAGCCTTACCCTTATTTACAACATGATATAACTTAAGTAAGTATTAAGCTTAGAAAGTACATTATGTGATATCACAAAGCATTATAAAAACTTTAATCATAACATGAGTCATAGAACTTTAACATAAGTATTATAGTGCATAAAGCATACATTGCAAGAACATAGCTTTCCTTTTCTTTTTCCATATTAAACCATTCATTTTATCCTTTTAGTCTTTGGTGTTGTACCATTAACATCATTTTAGCATGCCGTCACAAGAGGAGAGGGGTACTTAGTCCCAAACCTAATGTGACAAGTCCACCTTAGCAAACAAACATAATCATTGGGTGTGCAACGCCTTGATTATATGATGCATATATAATATGCATCGTAAAACAAACGTTGAAAACACTCGTAAAAAAACATTCTTCAAAACCATCGTAAAAGGTATCTTTTGAATAAGAAATACATAATTATAAATAACATAATAACATATAACATTTCTCAAAACTTTTCATAATCTTTTATCATATTGTAAGTGAGAATATATTTACTTGACTTATAGAAAATTTACTTAACCTCTTGTAAGTGGATGGTTCCTCTTTACTTCCAACATCTTAAGTGCCTCAAACGTCTTTAATATAAATGGTGATATAAGAAACATTTTTGGTGTAAGAATATATTCAAAACATCAGATTCATCATCATGACAATGAGCAATATCAAAGTTAATCACTTAGAATAACTTATACAACCACCATATTCTAGACAGATTCACAATTTCAATTCGATAGTCATTATTCCACGATTTTTATAAAATCATACAAAATTCTAAGTCTCTCTAAAATTTTAGTAAAATGTTTTTAACATCCATATATGTCATTAGATTAAATTTCATAGCTTTTTGATTACTCTAAGTACTATCTTCATATATTCCAAAATACTACACCGTTTCTAGAAAAACAACATAGACAGTTAGCTTTTTATGAATTTTTAAAAATCACACAAAATTCAAACCAATCTGAAATTTTTACCAAGCATTTTAAGCATCTACAAATATCACTAGATTTAATTTCATCTTAATTAGATCATTGTAAGCTATTATTTTATGTTTGATAACTTATAACAATGTTGTTGAAAATATGGTTTGGACAGCAAAAAATAAACAAAATTCATAAAAATCATCTTCACCTATGATTGTCAATTCAACTTTAATGCCCTGATCCAACACATCTTCACCTATGACAATGCACCAATATTTCTACTCATAGAGTCCCACTCTAATGACCAAGACAAGCCATCTCTCGTAGACAATATAACTATCTTAGCATGAATAAAACGCCCAACTTTATTCCCTCGATTATGGATCTTATGATTTAGACCATCATCTCTAAGATTCATCTTTTTCGCATAATCTGTCCATCATATGCACGATCCTTAAAAGTTTAGACCGACAGTCTCAGACTTTTGTTTGGTTATTATACATTCAACAAAAATAAACATAAATAGGACAACATTTGGTATATGAATAGTAAATAAACTCTTTATTGATAAAATGTCTCCAAAAACATATTACAACATTTTACTCCTTAGGGCACTATGTCTAACAATCTCCCACTTACACTAAGTGAGTAAATATGACATATCTTGCATCTTCATAGCCTCCACATGCTTCTCCAAAACTCTTATAGCTAGTGTTTTTGTGAATGGATTAGCTAAATTGTCCTCAGAAGCGATTTTGCATGTCGCAACATGCCCTCCCTCAATGAAGTCTTTTATTACATGATACTTCCAATGAATATGCTTACTTTTCTTATGAAACCTTAGTTCCTTAGTGTTAGCTATCGCTGTAGTGTTATCACAATGTAGCGATAGTGCCTTATCCATACCAGGAACTACCTCAAGATCTCTAAGGAACTTGCAGAGCCACACTGCTTATTTCGAAGCATCACTTACTGCAACATACTTGGCCTTTATCATTGAATCCAAAGTGCAATCTTACTTGACACTTTTCTAAACAATGGCACCACCACCCAAAGTAAACATAGAACCAGAAGTCCATCTTCTCAAATCCAGACAAGATTGGAAATCCAAATCAGAGTGTCCTAGAGGTGTTAGATCCTCACTCGAATACACAAGCATATACCCTTGAGTCCTTTTCAGTTACTTAAAAATATGCTTAACTATAACCTAGTGGTTTGGTCCTAGATCCGACTAAAATCGACTTACTATCCTGATTGCATAACAAATGTCCGGTCATATGCAAAGCATAGCATACATGAGACTACCCATTGCCAAAGCATAAGGTACCTTCTTCATATATTCTCTTTCTTCGTCAGACTTTGGTGAATCTTTCTTAGAAAGAATAATTATAGACCTAGGTGATTGCCTACTTTTTTTAGAATTATGCATTGCATACTTCTCAAGAATTTTATCTACATACACAGCTTAGGATAAAGCTATCATTTTGTTCTTTCTATCACGAAAGATCTAGATACTAAGAGCATAATTAGTTTCACCCAAGTTTTTCATGTCAAACTGTTGGTCAACCATAATTTGACCGATGACAATGCCTCAACGTCATTGCTAATTAGCAAAATATCATCTACATAGAGCAGTAGAAAAACCACCATTCTATCCTTAATATGTTTGTAAACACATAGTTCATCCATGTTTTGTTCAAACCCATAAGTCTTCAACACCTGATCAAATCTTATGTTCCAAAAATAGGAAGCCTACTTAAGTCCATAAATTGACTTTAGTAGCTTACAGACCTTACCCTTTTGACTCTTGGCCTTAAACTCGTCTAGCTATATCATATATATGGGCTCATCAAGATAGCTATTCAGAAAGGCCGTCTTGACACCTATTTGCAAAATCCTATAGTTGAGAGCAACAACAATGGATAAGAGAATGTAGATGGACTTAAGCACGGCTATAGGCAAAAAGGTTTTCTCGTAATCGATTCTTTTCTTTTGCATGTATCTCTTAGCTACTAGTCTAGCCTTAAAGGTTTCGACTTTCCCATCTGCTCCTCTCTTTCTCTTATAGATCTACTTACACCTAATGGGTTTTACCCATTCGGGAAGATCTATAAGTTCTCAGACTTAATTAGTCTCCGTAAACTTTATCACAGTGTTCATAGCTTCTGTCTAGAGCTTTGAATCAATATCCTTCATAGCCTCTACATAAGTGTAAGGGTCCCTGTCATGTTTAACCAGTTCAACCAAGTACACTTCATGATTGAACATATACCTTTCAAGTTGATTCCCAATCCTCCCACTATGTCAAGGCCCTTTAGGTTGTTGTTCGGTCGATTTTCTACATTGATTCGATCGGTTTCAACTAGAACCCTTGAAATCATCAAATCACTCGCCAACTCCTTGAGTACCATTTTACTTCGAGGCTTAAAATTGCTCATGTAACTTTCCTCAAGGAATGTTGCATTCGTTGTAACCATGACTTATTTTCTTTTAGGATATAAAAATAACCTCATTTAGTCTCTTTTGGATATCCTATAAACACACAAACTTCTAAACGTGCTTTCAAGTTGTTCACTTCCTTATACAGAACATGAGTCAGACATCCCCATATGCAAATATGGTTTAAGGATGTCTTCCTACCCATCCACAACTCATGAGGAGCTTTAGGAACTGATTTTGAAATCAAATTGTTCAAAAGAGAATATACGGTTTGTAGTGTACACCCCCAAAAGGATAAAGGTAATGTCAAATAACTCATCATGGACCTAGCTATATCCAATAAAGTCTTCTTTCTTCTCTTAGCTATGTTATTCTACTACAAAGTGCCCAACACAGTCAGATAGGATAAAATCCCATTCTCTAATAAGTGTCCCAAGAACTCATCAAAGAAGTATTCTCCACCTCGATTAGATCGAAGTGGGTTTACCTAATTGCTTTTCCACTTCAGCCTGAAACTCCCTGAACTTGTCAAAGGTTTCATTTTTTTGATGCATTAGGTAAATATACCCTTATCTTAAGTAATCATCAATAAAAGTGACGAAGTACTCATACCTTTCACATGCCCTCATGTTCATGGGACCACAAACATCACTATGCATAAGTTTTAGATCCCCCTCAGCCCTATTGCCCTTAGACCCAAATGGTCTTTTGGTCATTTTTTCCTTTAAACAAAATTCATATTGTGGTGTAGATTCCACCTTTAAGTGACTAAAAGGTCTATCCTTTACTAGCCTTTGAATCCTATTTAGGCTAAATATGACATAATCGCAAATGCCAAAGATAAGTATTAAGCAGTATGTCCATCTTTAGTTTGATAAAATAGAGATTCTTTTGCATCCGCCATCATAGATAAATGATTTTTGTTACGAATCACCACTTTATTATTAAAAGATAATAAATAAGAGTCTTTAAAAAAACAAGCTACATATATTAAATTCCTTTTAAGTCTAGGAACATAAAAACAATCTTTTAAAACTAAAATCCTATAATTATTAAAACAAAGATGGACGTCTCTCACAGCTTCAGCTAACACTGAGGATCCAGTGCACATTCATAATGTAAAGTCCTTATGCAGCAGACTTCTTGTTTCTTTGAACCTATGTAGAGGAACACAAACATTATTAATTGCTCCAGAATCTCTGACCCAAGTGTCACTTGATTCCTCAACTAAACAAGTTTCAATAGCCAAAAGTTCATGCTTACCTCTTTGAGAAAGGAAGTCCTTGTAATTTTTCTTAATGTGCCCAACTTTCCTATAGAAAAAGCACTTTAGCCTCTTTGAGTTCTTTTTTTTCTTCTTCTTATTCTTGCCATTCACAGAAATAAAAGATTTTCCATTCTTAGCTCTATGCTTCTTTCCATTCCCTGGGTTAGGATTGGAACCAGACGTAGCCGCCAAGTTAGCCTCACCATCAATAGGAGTTTCCCTGATCAGATTTTTGAACTCTTGTAACTACTTCATCAGCTCAATCAATGTCATATTTTATCTATTGCTTAAATTATATAAAGCTCTAAATAGGATGAAATAAAGTCTCAAAGACCATAGTCATCCGTAACTCAGCATCGATATTAGCTCCATGGGTTTGAGCCTCAGTAAGAAAACCCATGACCAACATCATATGCTCCTTCATAGAAGTCCTTGATCTTTGTTTGTAGTTTAAGAGTTTTGGAAGAGCCCCTTGTCGTTTTGTTAGGGTTTGGCCTCCAAACATATCTTCAAGATTATCCAAGATCTGTTTCACAATCTCATAATCTTCATTTTAAGCCTTGAGCACATTATTCATGCTAGCCATAACAAAAAAGCGAACCTAATTATTAGCATCTTTCCAGGGGTTAGTGGAATCCTGGGTAGGTTCGGGAGGACGTAGTGTTGTCAGCATAAATTTTAGCTTCTCAAAAGAAAGAACGATATTCAGGTTCCTTTTCTAATCATTGTAATTCTCGCCAATTAACATACTTTTATCGAGTATTGATGATAAAGCGTTTTTAGACATTTTAATATGAAATAAAGATTCATATACTAAATATAAGCAAACATTCCATAACAATTTAGGAAGATAACATAAACAAGTAAACATAAAATTGCATTTATGTGTCAAAACCTTAAAAAAATTGACAATGTTACAACAATAATTCCCAACTCAAAATCCAACAAACCGCCTAGGGGACATTCGCCAAATTCAACTAGGAACATGGATCCCTTCTAATTAATATATATCATCTAAGAACCGTCTGATCTAGCATATATTAACAATCGTTTTCTTTGGCAATTAATTTCATTAACATGGCTCCTAGTGGAAACTAATAATAAAATTAATCTTGAGTGTATAACCATCATTTCAACTATTTTATCCATGATTTATAATTGCCACCTAGGGGTGTACAATGATAAATTATGCTAAAATAAATTATCCCTTTGAAGATCCAACCTATAAATAATGAAATCCCTTCGTAGGGGTCGAAACCATCATGTACTACCTATGGACCAATGATGGAGGCCATTGGTCCTCTCTTCGAAAACCTTTTCCTGCTCAATATTTTAAAAGTCAAGGTTTTTTATTAACATACATAAACAATTTTTAATGAGCAACACTCCCTATTCTACATGGTATGTTATCAACATACATAGCAAATCATATTATAATGTAGACAAGCAAAGCAACATGCAAAGCCACAAGCAAAATAATAAATAAATAGTCATAATATCATGATTCCGTCCTAGAGAAAAGAAAATAAAGATCACAAAAGATCAATCGAAATAGATTATTGATTCTTCATCTTGTATCTTCAAGTTATATCCTTCTTCATGTGACATCCATCTTTAATTTTTCAATCCCTCATAGATCAAAAGTTTGATTTTTTTGGTCATCATAAAATTTCATGTTTATCAGAATTATCTCAAAAATAAAATCAAAAACTACATCAAAAAATATGCCTTTTTTATAAAATGTTTTGCCCTCTGTCGGCCTATCGAACCGGATGTTCGACTTGCTGGTCTAATTATTGGCCTGCCAAACTTAATGGTTCAACTTGCCAGTCTGTGACCATCGGCCTACCGAACCTGACCTGAACAGTTCGGCATATTGACTACGCTGAACTCAATGTTTTTCCAGAAAATAGTTTTTAAGTAGTTTTTCAATATTATTTTTAACAATTCAAAAACATAAAAATTTAGAACCATAGAAAAATAATGGAACTCCTATCATCTTCATCTTCTAAATTTGTCTTCATTTCGACTGATTATTTAATTACAAAATTTTAAAAATTTAAAATTAAAACAATGATTCCTAGATGGTGATGATAGACTGACATCTAAGTACATGAAAAACTTAAATATGCATTCTAACCTCTAAGGAACCACAACTGGTACAAATTGCTAAATAAATAATAATTTAATCAATGATAATTAATTAAACATAAAACCATATAATCTAATGACAATACTTAATTTTATAGAAACCGTAAAGTGTCAACTCTCTAAAAAATTAAATTCAAGCATAGGAGAGAATAAGACCACATAATTCATGTTTATAGCATGATCACAAGCTTAAAAATCTATGTAAAAACAGGCTCTAATGTGAATTGTTGGAAAACGAGTACACAACAAAATTTTAAATATTTTAAAATTGAGGTACTTTTTCAAAACACAAGTTTGATATGCTAAAGACATAAATCAATGACAGATCTTACTAACCTCTTTTATATACCAAAGTTGGCTTGAATATATATAGAGAAGAACGTTCTAAAATAGCCTCAACTAACTGGTCATGTTTGTTATTCTCTATCAATAATCGGAGTATGGGTGGTTATATATCGTACAGCTCTTTCGCCAATGACTCTCCATCCAACCACTTGAAAAGACTTAGAACTAAGGTTCTTGATGTTGAACAATAGCTCATAGGGAGTTTCAAAGTTTCTCAAACTAGAATGTTGACTCTATGCTTCTTAAATGATCTAAATAATTGAGAAAACTTACCCTCTATTTATAGTTGTTGGAAAAAAAGTATGCAGCAGAATTTTAAAATTTTTTATATCATAGTATTTTTTAAAACACAAGTTTAACACACTATATGGTAAATTAACCAGATCTTACTAACCTCTGAATGCCGAAGAACTCCCATAATTCGTAAAAAGAAGTAACATTCTAAAAGAGTCTCAACCAATTGGTCTTCTTTGCTATTCTCTATCCACGATCGGAGTGAGTGTGGGCTCACACGTACAACTCGTCCACCAGGTGACTCTCCTTCCAACCAATTGAGAGAACCCAAAGCTAGTGTTCGTGATTTGTGAATAAGAGCTCCCAGGGAGTTTTAGAATCTCACTTGCAGAGTATCACTCATAATCTCTCGATTGATCTAAATAATAATGAGACTCACTCCCTTTTTAAAGAGGCTGGGTCAAGAGTCAGTTCTTATCAGATAATGCCTCAAAATTCGAATTAAAATCAAATTAAGATCAATATATGATGAAATCATCGTGAAAACACGCAATCTTTTTATCGTGAGATCGGTATGCTAATCTGTCTAATAGTCATGCCGAACTTGCCCCTTCGGCAGGCTGAACCTGAGAATCGGCATGCCGAATTGTTGATAAAAATCTCATCGAATCTTTTATTTTCCACCTGAGATTCAATAAGATAAAATCTTAGTTTTAATTCAAATAACCCAATAGAGAAGTTATTTAATTAAAACAACTTTATCTAGATAATCTTTAGAAAAATAAATGAATTCCTAATAATTCTACAAGTTTATATTGATTTAATTCATTCAAAATTAAATCAACTGATAAATAGACAAGAATTATCCGATCCCAATAATTCAACAAGTTTATATTAAATTAATTTTGTCACAAAATTAATTCAACCGATAAACTGACATGAATTATTTGATTCTTTCGAAATCAACAAATCAAATAAATCTAACTTAAGTCACCAATTATTGGAAAAACACGTTGTATCATTATAGGATTTTTGTGAGCTAGCAAAAGGGACCTGATGGACCTATATAGTTCAAGCTCCCGATAATTATAAAACCCAATATCCTAGATACACATTTCATAATTATCAACTCTAATGCTACTCCACTAAAAGCTTAGAGCTGCACTCTCGAACTATATAGAATTACAAAGCCCGTGTAGCTAATTCTCCATGACATATTATAGTGTATTATATCCCTATAGGATTATCTATAATCGGCTTAAGGATAAGTTCTGTCTTACCTTCTCGATTATTTTTATCTTACGTTCCATTATCTCACTATCAGAAAACTTATGATCCAAAGATAGTATATCATTTCGTTACACCTATGTATCCAAATGGTTGAGCACTCTAGTTTTTCAATTATAAGATAACGCATATAAGAGGATGTCACTACTCCTAAAGAGGAGCTATGGATTCCATAACCATTTATAACAGGTCTACACTATCTAGAGTCATGCCTCCAATGTATCGGCATGCATACCACTATTAAAATGTGAGTGTCACCCTTTGGTACATCAAAAGACACAAGTCAAGACAACAGGCCCACTATTCATCTCAAGATTAAGATACAACACAAATGATTGTCTAAAGTGAATTGATTTGCCGAGATAGAATTATTAATCCAAATCAATTCACTCTATGTCTCCATCCAACACATTGTCACCTATGACAACATGTCAATGTTTCTATTCACGGAGTCCACCTCTGATGGTCAAGATAAACCATCTCCCAATAAGGATATAGATAATATAACAATCTTTACATGAATAAAGCGCCCAACTTTATTCCCTTGATTACGGATCTTATGATTTAGATCGTTACCTTAAGAATCATGTCTTCCGCATAATCTATCCATTATATGCCCAATTCTTAAAGGTTTAGATCGACAGTCTCAGACTATTATTTGCTTAACATACATTCAACAAATATGAATGTAAAGAGGATAAGATTTAGTATATAAATAATAAATGAATTCTTTATTGATAGAAATGTCTCTAAAAATATATTACATTTTTACTCCTTAGGGCATACACGTCTAACAATCTCCCACTTACACTAAGTAAGTAAATACGACAAATCTTGCATCCCCATAGCTTCCACATGTCTTTTGAAGACTCTCCCAGTTAGTGTCTTTGTAAATGGATAAGTTAAATTGTCCTCTAACATGATTTTGCACACCGTAACATGCCCGCCCTCGACGAAGTCCTTTATCACATGATATTTTCGATCAATATGCTTACTCTTCTTATGAAATCTTGGTTCCTTAGCATTAGCTATGGCCGCATTATTATCATAGTACAGTGATACTACCTTATTCATACCGAAAACTACCTCAAGATTCCCAAAGAACTTACGAAGCCATATTGCTTCTTTCAAAGCATTACTAGCTGCCACATACTCGGCCTCCATCATTGAATCTGAAGTACAATCTTGCTTCATACTTCTCCAACTAATGACACTACCACCCAAAGTAAACACAAAAATTGAAGTCGATCTCTTAGAATCTAGACAGGATTGAAAATCTGAGTCAGTGTATCCTAGAAGAGTTAAATCCTCACCCGAATACACAAGCATATACCCTCGGGTCCTTCTTAGGTACTCGAAAATATGCTTAACCGTAACCCAGTGATTTGGTCCTGGATCTGCCTAAAATCGACTTATAATCCCAATCGCATAACAAATATCCGGTTGTGTGCAAAGCATAGCATACATGAGACTACCTACTGCCGAAGCATAAGGCACCTTCTTCATGTATTCTCTTTCTTCCTTAGACTTTGGAGAGTCTTTCTTAGAAAGAGTAATTCCAGACCTAGATGGTTGCCCACCTTTCTTAGTATCCTACATTGCATACCTCATGAGAATTTTATCTATATAGCTGGCCTAGTACAGATCTATCATTTTTTTTCTATCCCGAAAGATCTAGATACCGAGAACAAAATTAGCCTCACCTAAGTCTTTCATGTCAAAATGCTTGGTCAACCATAATTTGACCTATGACAATGCCCTAATGTTATTCCAATTAGTAGAATGCCATCTACATAGAGTAGCAAAAAAACCACCTTCCCATCCTTAATGTGCTTGTAAACACATGGCTCATCCATATTTTGTGAGAACTCGGAAGTCTTGATCACTTGATCAAATCTTATGTTCCAAGAATGGGAAGTCTGCTTAAGTCCATAAATTGACTTTAGTAACTTACAAACCTTGCCCTCTTGACCTTTGACCTTGAACCCGTCTAGTTGTTCTATATAAATGGACTCATCAAGATAGCCATTTAAAAGACCGTCTTGATATCCATCTACCAAATCTAGTAATGGCAGCTATGGACAAGAGAATCCAGATGGACTTAAGCATGGCCACAGGTAAAAAGGTTTTCTCATAATCGATTCCTTCCTTTTGCGTGTAACCCTAGCTACTAGTCTAGCCTTAAAGGTTTCAACCTTTTCATCCACTCCTCTTTTTCTCTTATAGATCCACTTACACCCTATAGGTTTTACCCCTTCGGGAAGATCCACAAGCTCCTAGACCCTATTAGTCTCCATAGACTTCATCTTTGTGTTCATGGCCTCTGTCCAGAGTTTTGAATCAACATCCTCCATAGCCTCTACATAAGTATAAGGATCCCTATCATGTTTATCCGGTTTAGCCAAGAAGGCCTCCCTATTGAACATATACCTTTTGGGTTGATACCTGATCCTTCCACTATGCCGAAGCCCCTTAGGTTCGTTTGGCTTTTCTACACTAATCGAAACGGTTTTATTTGGAACCTTCAAAGTGATTGTATCACTCCTTAACTCCTCAAGGACTACGTTACTTCGAGGTTTAAAGTCATCTATGTAACTCTGCTCAAGGAAAGTTGCATTAGTTAAAACCATGACTTTATTTTCCTTTGGGTTATAGAAATAACCCCTTTAGTCCCTTTTGGATATCCTACAAAAATGCAAACTTTTGAACGTGCTTCTAACT
Organism: Artocarpus hirsutus; assembly: GCA_946598075.1. Lineage (NCBI taxonomy): Eukaryota > Viridiplantae > Streptophyta > Magnoliopsida > Rosales > Moraceae > Artocarpus > Artocarpus hirsutus. Next base: position 12,848 of record CAMOHE010050155.1, read on the forward strand.
TATTCACATCCTTAAACAAAACATGAGCCAGACATCCCCATATGCTACTATGGTTTAAGGATGTCTTCTTGCCCTTCCACAACTCATGAGGAGTTTTACGGACCGATTTTGAAGGCACATTGTTCAAAAGATAACATGCGGTTTGTAGTGCATATCCCTAAAAGGATAAAGGCAATGATGAATAACTTATCATGGACCTTACCATGTCTAATAAAGTCCTATTCCTTTTCTCCGCTATGCCATTCTGCTGTGGAGTGCCTGGTGCAGTCAAATGGGATAAAATATCATTCTCTAATAAGTGTCCCAGAAACTCATCAGAAAGGTATATTCCACATCGATCTGATCGAAGTGCCTTTATGGGTCTACCTAATTGCTTTTCCACTTTAGCCTGAAACTCCCTGAACTTGTCAAAAGTTTCGTTTTTATGGTGCATCAAGTACACATACCCATACCTTGAGTAATCGTCAATAAAAGTGACAAAGTACTCAAACCCTTCTCATGCCTGGATGTTCATCGGTCCGCAAACATCACTATGCATAAGTTCTAGAACCCCTTCTGATCTATTTTCTTTAGATCCGAATGGTTTTTTATCATTTAGCCTTTAAACAAGATTCACATTGAGGTATAGATTCCACCTTTAAATGACTTAAAGGTCCATCCTTTACCGACCTTTGAATCCTATTCACCAAAGATAAGTCTTATTAGAGTGAGAAGTTTTAAGTCTTTTAGAGTTATTATCATTCATTTCAGCATTAAGCAGTAAGTCCATCTTTGGTTTGATAAAATATAGATTATTTTACATCCATCCAAAACAGATAAAAGATTTTTTTTATGAATCACCACTTTATTATTAAAAGAAACCAAATAGGAGTCTTTAAATAAACAAGCTATGTAAATTAAATTCCTTTTAAATTTAGGAACATAAAAACAATCTCGCAAAATTAAACTCCTACAATTATTAAAATAAAGATGGAAGTCTCCCACTACTTTCGTTAAGACCAAGGATCCATTGCCCATCTGAAGGGTGAAGTCTTCATGAAGCAGACTTCTTATTTCTTTGAACCCCTGTAGAGAAACACAAACATGATTAGTTGCACTAAAATCTATGACCCAAATGTCACTGGATTCCTCAATTAAACAAGTTTCTAAGTACAGAAGATCACACCTACCTCCTTTGGAAAGGAAATCCTTGCAATGCTTCTTTATATGCCTGACCTTCTCGCAGAAAAAGCACTTAGGCTTCTTTGGGTTCTTCTTCTTTTTCTTCTTGCTCTTGTTGTTAGCAGGAATAGAAGACTTCCCATTCTTGGCCCGTTGTTTCTTTCCATTCCTAGGGTTGGGATTGGAACCAGAAGCAACCACTAAATTGGCCTCGCCACCAACAGGAGACTCCTTGATCAACAATTCAAACTCCTGTAACTATTTCATTAATTCTATTAAGGTCATATCTCACCTATTGCTCAAATTAAATGTAGCTCTAAATGGAATAAATTCCTTTAACAGAGTCTTAAAGACCATAGTCATCTAAGTTTCAGCATCGATGTTGGCTCCATTTGTTTGTGCCTTAGCAAGGTAAGCCATGACCAACATCATGAGCTCCTTTACAGATGTCCCCAGCCTCTTTTTACATTTAAGAAGTTTCTAAAGTGCCCCTTGCCGCTTAGTTAAGGCCTGGCCTCTAAACATGTCTTCTAGATTATCCAAGATCTACTTCGTAGTCTCATAATCCTCATTTAAGCCTACAGCATGTCGTTAATGCTTGCCATAACTTAGCAATGGGCCTAATCGTTTGCATCTTTCCAGTGATCATACGCTTGGAATTGCTCATTAGTGGAGTCTCTCATAAGCTCCGGAGGACAAGGGGTTATTAGCATAAATTTTAGTTTCTTAAAGGAGAAGACGATATCTAGGTTCCGTTTCCAATCATTATGATTCTCTCCAATTAATTGGTTTTTGTCAAGTATCAAAGATAAATCATTTTTAGACATTTTTAATCTACAATAAAGAATCATATACGAAACATAAGTGAACATACAATAATAATTTAGTAAGATAACACAATCAAATACAAACATACAAATGTGTTTATGTGTCAAAACCTTGAAAATATCACAACATTAAAAAGATAATTCCTAACTCAAAATTCAACAAGCTCCTAGAAGAGTCATGCCAAATTCAATTAGGAACACGGAACCCAACCTGATTAATATATGCCATTTAGGACCCGTATGATCTAACATATATTAATAATCATTTCTTTGGCCATTAGTTCTATTAACAGAGCTCTTAAGGGAGGTTAATAATAAAATTAACATGAGTGTATAACCATTGTTTCAATATTTTATCCATAATTTATAATCACCAACTAGGGGTGTGTAACCATAAATCATGCTAAAATACCTTATCCTCTCAAAGATCCAATCTGGTGCATGATAGAAATCCCTTCCTGGGGGTCGGGACCACCATGTTCTTCCTATGAACCAATGATGGAGGCCTTAGGTCCTCTCTTCGAAAACCTTCTCCTACTCAAGCTTTTGAAATGAAGGTTTTATTTTAAAAACCATGCATGAACAATTTTAAATGAGCGGTACTCCCTATTCTATATGGCATGTTACCAATATATATGGCCAACCATATTATAATGCAGACAAGCAAAGCAATCAAGCAAAGCTATAAGTAAAATAATAATAAATAACCGTAATATTATGGTTCCACCCTAGAGAATATAAAATAAAGATTAAAGAGAATAATCAAAACATATTATCGATTCTTCATCCTTGAATCCTGAAGATGTATCCTTCTTCATGTAAATCCCATCCTTAAGTCTTCAATCCCCTATGAATCAAATACTCCATATTCTAAACATATCCAAATTTAATGTTTCTCAGAATTGTCCAAAAATAAAATTAAAATTGCACTAAAAACTATGCCTTTTCTAGAAAAATTTTCAGCTCTCTACCAGCAAGTCGATCTGGGTGATCGGTCTGTCGATCATGACCCATTGGCCTATAGATCATCACAGATCGGCCTGCCAGAGCCTTTTGATTTTTGCCCCACTAACGGCCTGTCAAACTTCATGTCTGGTCTCTAAGTTTGTGACCATCGGCCTATCGAACTAGCGGTTTGGCATGCTGACTGAACAGAAATCACCCTTTTCAAAAAATACAATATTTTAATGCAATTCATCAATTTTATTTTAAGCAATTCAAAAAAATAAAATTAGAGACTTAGGAAATACCTAGAAACGCCATCATCCATCTTCTAGGTCCGTCTTATCTGAATGATTATTTAATTACAAAATTCTTACAAATTTAAAATTAAATAATAATTCCTAGGCGGAGATGATAGTCCGCCATCTAATTACATGAAAAACCTAGATACACATTCTAACCTTTAAGGAATTATAACCGGTATAAATTAATTAATCAGTAAATAATTAAATAATGATTTAATCAACCATAATTAATTAATAAACATTCACTATATAATCCATGACGACATATAGTATTATATAGAAACCTAGAGCGCCAACTCTTTATAAAATTAAATTAAAGCATAGGAGAGATCAAGATCACATAATTTACACATATAGCATGATCACAAACTCGTAAATTTATGTAAAAACTATGGCTGTGATACCAATTGTTAGAAAAATAGTATGCAATGAAATTTTAAAATTTTTTATATTAGAATATTTTCTAAACACACAAGTTTGACACACTATATGCATAAATTAACCAGATCTTACTAACCTCTAAATGCCAAAGAACTCCCGTAATCCATGAAGAGAAGTGACGTCCTAGAAGAGCCTCAATCAACTAGTCTTCTTTGCTATTCTCTATCCACGATCAGAGTGAGTGTGGGCTCACACATACAGCTCTTCCACCAAGTGACTCTTCTTGCAACCAATTGAGAAAACACAATGCTAGTGTTCATGATTTGTAAACAAGAGCTTTCAAGGAGTTTCAAAATCTCACATATAGAGTATCACTCATTATCTCTCAATTGATCTAAATAATAATGAGACTCACTCCCTTTTTATAGAGGTTGGGTCCAGGAGTCAGTCTTTATCAGATAATGTCTCAAAATTTGAATCAAAATCAAATTTGGAATAATATCTGATGAAATCCGCGTGAAATCAGAATCAAACACGTGATCTTTTTATCAACGATTAGCATGCCGATCTGTCTAATAGGCATGCTGAACTTGCCTCATTGGCAGGCTGAACCTAAGGATCGGCATGCCGAACTATTGATAAAAATCTCAGCGAATCTTTTATTTTCCACTCGAGATTTAATAGGATAAAGTCTCAGTTTTAATTCAAATAACCCAATAGAGAGGTTATCTAATTAAAACAACTTTATTTAGATAATCTCTAGGAAAATAAATGAATTCCTAATAATTCTACAAGTTTATCATGATTTAATTTATTCAAAACTAAATCAACTGATAAACAGACAAGAATTATCCGATCATAATAATTCAACAAGTTTATCTTGAATTTATTTTGTCACAAAATTAATTCAACTGATAAACAGACGTGAATTATTTGATTCTTCCAAATTTCAACCAATCTAATAAATCTGACATAAGTCACCAATTATTAGAAAAACACGGTGTATCGTTACAGGATTTTTGTGAGCTAGCAAAAAGGACCTGATGGACTTATATAGTTCAAGCTCCTGATAATTATAAAACCCAATATCCTAGATATACATTTCATAATTATCAACTCCAATGCTACTTTACTAAAAGCTTAGAGCTATACTCTTAAACTATATAGAATTACGAAGCCCGTGTAGCTAAGTCTCTATGACATATCATAGTATATCGTATCCCTATAGGATTATCTATAATCGGTTTAAGGACAAGTTCTGTCTTACCTTCCTGATTATTTTTATCTTACATTCCATTATCTCACCATTGGAAAACTTACCATCCGAAGACAGTATACCATTTGGTTACACCTATGTTTCCAAATGGTTGAGCGCTCTAGTTTTTCAATTATAGGATAATGTATATGAGAGGATATTACTACTCCTAAAGAGGAGCTATGGATTCCATATATATGAATAACAGGTCTATGCTATTAAGAGTCATGCCTCCAACGTACTACCATGCATACCACTATTAAAATGTGGGTGTCACCTTTTGATGTATCAAAAGATACAAGTTAAGATAACGGGCCCACTATTCATCTTAGGATTAAGATACAATACAAATGATTGTCTAAAGTGAATTGATTTGCCGAGATAGAATTATTAATCCAAATCAATTCACTTTATGTCTTGATTTAATATATCGTCACCTATGACAATGTGCCAATGTTTCTATTTACGAAGTCCACCTTCGATAGCCAAGACCAACCATCTCCCAATAGGGACATAGACAACATAATAATCTTTACATGAATAAAGCACCTAACTTTATTCCCTTGATTATGGATCTTATGATTTAAACCGTCACCTTAAGAATTGTGTCTTTCGTATAATCTATCCATCATATGGCCAATTCTTCAACGTTTAGACCGATAATCTCAGACTATTGTTTGCTTAACATACATTCAACAAATATGAACGTAAAGAGGACAAGATTTGGTATATAAATAATAAATAAATTCTTTACTAATAAAAATATCTCCAAAAACATATTACATTTTTACTCCTTAGGGCATACACGTCTAATAATAGTGGCCGAGTTTGGGGTTAAACCTTATCAAATTAGGCCTTAAAATTCAAGTCTGGATCAACTTCTGATGAAAAATGAGTCTAAAACGCGTATACAGATTATTACATGGCCAGCTAGCCGATCTCCCAGATCAGCTCGTTGAACCTACTTCATCGGCTGGCCGAAGATTCCCATTGGCCTGTTAAACTTATGATAATCTTGAACCACGAGAATATCTTATTTTTCACTCGAGATTCTTAGATAGAGCCTCAATTTTAATTCAAATAACCCAATAGAGAAGTTATCTAATTAAAACAGTCATATCCAGATAATCCCATAGAAAATAAAATATTATCCAAATAATTCAACATGTTTTATCTTGAATCAATTTACAAAATTAATTCAACCGATAAACTAACATGAATTATTAAATCCAATCTTATCGAATTTCAACCAATCTAAAAATTTAACATAAGTCAACAATATGTTAGAAAAAACATGCCGTATCATTATAGGATTTATAATGAGCTAACAAAGGGGATCCGATGGACATATATAGTTCAAGCTCTTATAATTATAAAATACAATATCCTAGATACATATTTTATAATTATCAAGTCTAACGCTACTCCACTAAAAGCTTAAATCTGCACTCTTGAACTATATAAAATTACAAAGCTTCAATAAGCTAACCATCCATGACATATTATAAAATGTTACATCCTCATAGGATATTCATAATTGGCTTAATGATAAATTTCATTTTACCTTCATGATTATTTTTATCTTACATTCCGTAATCACACCATTGGAATACTTACTATCTATAGATAGTATACCATTTGATTACACCTATGTACCTAAATGGTTGAGTGCTCTAGTCTTCCAATTATAGGATAATGTATATAAAAGAATATCATTAACTTTATAAAAGAGCTATGGATTCCATATCTATGAATAATTAGTCTACGTGAATCAAGAGTCATGTCTCCAATGTACTGGAATACGTACCATCATAAAGTTAGGATGTCACTTTTTAGTACATCAAAGTACATAAATCAAGAATATAGGCTAATTAGTTATTTCAGGAATAAGACACAACACATATGATTATCTCAAGTGCATTGATTTGCACAAACAAAATTATTAACTAAATCAATTTAACTTTATGTCTCGATCCAACACATCGTCGCCTATGACAATGCACCAATATTTCTACTCTCGAAGTCCCACTCTGATGACCGAGACAAGCCATTTCCCGTAGACAACATAACAATCTTAGTATGAAGAAAGCACTTACTTTTATTTCCTTGATTTAGATCTTATGATTTTGACCATCGCCTTTAAGATTTATGTCTTCCATATAATTTGTCTATCATATGAACAATTCTTAAAGGTTTAGACTGATTGTCTCAGATTTTTGTTTGCTTATCATACATTTAACAGAAATGAATATAAAAAGGATAACATTTGGTATATGAATAATAAATAAACTCTTTATCGATAAAATGTCTCTAAACACATAGTACAATATTTTACTCCTTAGGGCACTATGTCTAACATATTCTTCCTAGAAAATCCTATAGTGTAGGTTTTCAGCCTAAAACGAGATTAGGAATAACAGTCATAAAAAAATTGTTTCTTAAACAAAATTAACATTAAACCACATGAAATCATACCCACATACATTGTTATACCATAATAAAATTTTTGTATGAAAATAAATAGAAAAACCAACCTCAAAACGTGGTAGAAACTCCATCCAACTCTAACGACAGTTTCAAAGATCACATCGTAACTTGTCTATTTAGCTTGCAGTTTTGCAGAAATGCTTCAAGAATGGTTTGTAGAGGTCGAAGAAGGAGCTTTAAAGTTGATAGGGTGACTTTGATGTTGTGAAAACTTGGTTTGAATGAAGTGTATATGAGTGTGTGTGTGTGTCGTGTTGGTCTCGGGCATGAGAAAACAAGGGGAAACGAGAGAAAAAGAGGGAATGAAAGGGGGAGAAAAATGTTGGCGGCAACATGAGTTGTGCTCTATACCGTGACCCTGCTACAAAAGAGAGTGCGACCATGAAAAAGGAGAGGCATGAGGTGGTGGTGTCTAGTGTGATAATCTAACGGCATTGCCAAATGAGAACATGGGAGAGGCACAAAAATTGTTGTTCACATGCTTTTGTGGACAATGTGTTGTGATTTTTCATCACTCTTAGCTAGAAAAAGAGATGAACACTATGATGGAGATGATGGGAAAGCATGGGCATGCACAATTGTCAGATGGAGGAGCATGGCACCCACGTTATCTTTCAAAAAAAATATTATCTAATCACTTAAATAATGATCTAGATCAGTTTAAAATGATTATTTACCGACTTTGGACGTGTTGAAGAAAATAATTAAAAATTGAATCTAGGAAGCATGTGCTTCCTTTGCAAATTTTTTAGACAATGAAGATGATGCTCCAAAAGACTTGCCGTTTGGAGAGCTTTTTTTTTTTTAGCCTCCTAAAAGTCGTCATTTTGGTTGGCTAACTCCCAAAAAACACGTCATTTTGGGAGCCCACCTACCTTTTTTTTTAATTCGATTTTCTAAAGTTCAATTAAATTCTAAAAATTAAAAATAAATCCTCAAAAATCCAAAAGATTAAAATATCACATCCAAATAGATAAAAATCCAAGTGATTCATCAAAATAGACAATTTTCAAATAAAATCACAATAATCAGACATTAGGCACTTTATATCGTTGGAATTTCCTAATCCATCCACTATAAAAGTTGTCAGTACATAATAAATTCATAATCATAAATATCATATTAGAACTACCACAAAAATGTGCTTTTAAGACATAATTTTCATTCATATTGTCATATAAAATCATTAAACCTTATATATCATCTTTTAAAGAAAACGATGGGCATTAAAAATAGTGTTAAATCATAGATACAATTATGTGGGACTAAAATCACTTTTCGATATTAGTTCAAAGTTTTGAAATGTATGGAGGTTTGAATTCTAAGTTAAGCATTTCATCCTACTTTGAACTGTTAAACTAGTTCGAATTAAATGCTTTATCAAACACCAATTCAAACTGTGATGACCACTCAAACCAAGCTAAAATAGATTAAACAAGTGAACCAAACATGCTAATTACAAATGCATGAGGTGTGGGGGAATAATTTGAGCTATTAGATTTAAGTATGGTGGAAAAAAAGAATAAGCACAAACCATTGGATTGGTTAAAAAAAGTTGAAATACAAAAGTTATTTCCACTTGTATATAAAGGGTGTGTGTATAATAATTTGATCTCTTTTTCTTTTCCTTTTTTAAAGGTTTGATCTCTTTTTTTCTTTTACAATGATGCAAATTGAAACTGCAGCCTTTATCTCCACACCAATGAAATAATTTGAGGGACATTATTGTAACGTTCCAACCCTCCACAGGGTTCACCTAGCGGGACACTTGGCATAATCGGTAGTTACTCATACGTACTGTCCCCTTTAGGCACCTAGTGGCCCTCAGGAATTTCTTCACGTCTCCTAACACTTGAACCCAAGATCTTTTTGCTTATTTGGTACCAAGATTTGACTTAAAAACCTTATAAGTAAGGAGATCTTAAGTTCAAGTATTAGGGGATGCGAAGAAATCCCTAAGAGACACTAGGTGTCTAGAGGGGACAGTACATATGAGTAACGAGTACAAGACCCGACTATGCCAGAGGTCCAGCTAGGTGGACCCCATTGGGGGGTTGGGAGGTTACAATTATAGCCAATATCTCTTTAGGGTTTTTAATATATTATCAGTATCATAATTTATAGTAATGAGACTTTGTATTTTAAAGGAATTTTTAGGCTCAAAAATAATAAATAATATGAAAATAAAAAATAATTTGTTAATGCTAAGTGAACATGATAAATAATCTATCTGATTTGAGATTTCATGGGAGTAAATTTAGTAAATCGTAAATTTTATGAATTCCCTTCGAACTATGTCACTTCTCTGAACTTTAAAACGTATATATTATGCTCCTGAACTATAATATTTTTTCAGATTCACCACCGAACATTGAAACATATTATTTTTTGAATGAAATTACTGAATTTCGTTTGATTTAAAATTATATATGTTACTTAGGGGTTAATATGAATATCTTTTTTACTTTAAATGAACTAGTTGGATACCAAACTCTCGTATATTCTGTCTTTAGAATACTTATTTTAAAAGCAACAAAAAGAGGGTAGAAATGTAGAGAATGTATAGTAATTTAAGTTGGTTCTTTAAGGGGTTTGAGTAAATAGATGAATTTATCCTTTTAATGAACATAACGAGTTTTATTTTACCGACAGATAACAAGTTTCAAAGTTCACAAGTGAATTTATAGTAGTATTATAGTTCAAGGGTACAATAGGCACGTTGTAAAATTTGATGGACATTTTGACACAAATGACTTAATTCAAGGAGAATTTGTAAAATTTGTCCTAAACTTTTTAAATATGGTCATGAGATGAGGCCCATAGGCTATGGGGATTTGGTAAATTCCAGATAACAAAATCTGACCATTTACAACTTACACAAAAATCTAGCAATTTTTTTATTTCCTCAAAAAAGTTGTTTGCCTTTTAATCTTTGAAATTTTTTTTTTTGGCCGCTTAATCACTAAATGAATCTAAGAAGTCTCCAAAATTTAAATCCTGCAAACACAATTGTACTCTTTTCAAATTTTAGAGACTAACTTATGAAGGGAAAAGAAAAATAACGACCAGTTAAAAGTTTCTACTTACCATTTTGTTATTATCATTTTTATATTGTTTGCTAAACGGCTTGGAAATTTTGTATTACGGTAGAGAGACAGATGGTTGGCGGGTAAAAGTGGCGACAAACTATAAAGAAAGTTTCAAAAGGCAAAAATGAAAAAAAAAAAAAGGAAAAAGAAAAAAAAAAGATGAACGAACATAAAAGCAAACTCAAAGCTTCTTTTAATTAGTTTCAGCCCTTCACGTTCGTATCGTACGCTCTCTCTCTCTCTCTCTCTTCAATTTCGTTAAACAACATTGGGTTTTCTTCCTCTTTCATAATTAGTTTTATGAGATTCCAGAATTTGGGATTATCAATCAAGTCCCAAAAAGAAAAAGAAAAATTGGGTTCGAGGATTTTGTTTGTCTTATCATCGTTAATCTCTTTTCTTTGATAAGAAAAATCAAGGGCACTTGTTTAAATTTGATTTTGTTCAGGTTCAACGAGCTTGGAGCTCAAACTAGGATTATTAGAGAAGGTGATAATTGTTCCATGAAATAGAAAAAATAAACAAAAAATGGGAAATGAAAGGAGAGAAAAGAATTCTTCGAGGGATCATCATGAGAATGATACAGGAGGATGTAGTTGGGGCTTACTTCATATGATAAAATATCATCACTGGCGTCATTTCATGAAACGAGTCACTCATCACAAGAGCAAGCATCTTCTTGGTAAGGTTTTTTTTTTATTTTTTTTCCCATGAAAATTAATTTCTTGTGGGATATCAAATTTGGATTTTGTTCTAATGGAGAAAGTTGATACATGAAGATGATTGAAACTAGCTAATGTGGTTACTAGTATAAATTTAGTTCGAAAGATCTAAATCAAATTTCTAAGAAAATAAAAAAAAAATCACAAAATTATGATAATTTTGGTGACCAATCTGATGATGTGACAGATGGATTTCTATTTACGATTGCATGTTTTTAATAACACTTTTTTTTTCCTTCCTATGTTCAATATCATGAAAATTGATGCTTGTAGGTTATTAAAATAGAAAAGTTGATTCAGGAAAATGATGGAAACTAGCTAATATGAATATAGTATGTAAGACTTGGATCTATTTTTTGATACAATTTTTTCTTTTTCTTTTTTTTGGTTTTTAATCTTATTAGTTGGGCTTGGAAACGCAGGAAATCGTACAAAGAAGCCAAGTGGTGATAAAATGCAAGAAGAGTATGGTTCACTGATAGATAACTCTATTGTAAGTTCATCATATGACCCATTTATAGAATTTAAAGTCGAATCATTATTCATTTTTTACCCCTTGTTGAATTAGGATTTAAATCTTTAGTTAGAAAATCAATTTGCAATCTGGATGTATTAGTTTTGTATAATGAAATGAAGAAATAGAAATTTGTCGGTTTTTCCTCTGGCTTTAGGATTTTTGTCTGTTCATTGGACATCACATATGTGAAATTAGGATTTTGGTCTCTTTGAATTATGATATTGGTGATTGCACAAAAGGGCAGTTTCTGATTTCTATTTTTATGATCAGGATGCAGAAAAAACTTCGAAATCCTTGCCGCGAAGGAGCAATTCTGTCAAAGCCAGAATAAAATCACTTCTTCCTGAAGAGATATACAAGAGGAAGGGTCGACATCAACGGAGTTCATCTTGTCCAGTACAACCCCATTTGACACGAAGCAACTGCATTCATATTTCAGAACCTGCAGATCTGGACTCCCTTGCTGAAACTTTGGAGTTGGATTATCAAGGTCCTAAAATTTTTCATGAAAACAACAGAATCTTTTCGGTTGCCAATGAGCTGGATTCACTGCCAATAATCAGAAACGAAAATTGTGCAGAATGCGGCAAAATGGTTGTTGAGGATAACCTAGAGAATGACCATTTTATTGAGCATCAAAATATGTTAAAGAGACACAATGTAGGCTCTTTGCGGAGCCATCCAAAAGAGTATTTGGACGCCTTGGACATTATTAGTACAAACAAGGATTTGTTGGTGAAACTTTTACAGGATCCAGGATCGCCTTTGGCTCACCACTTTCAGAACCAACAAGCATTGAGCGCCAAAAGGGGATTCTTGGGCAAGGCTGAGACATTCCCTTTACAAGGTTCACCAGGAAGAATAGGTTCTATCTATAGCAGATCCAAAAATATACATGAGGCTGAGCCCAGATTAGAAGAAATAGCGGGAATTTCTTCCAGTACCTCTTCTCTAGGATCTGTTGAGCTGCGAGAAAACCGGGGCGAGACTTATGTTGTAAGCAAGAGTTTCAAGGATCTTAGAAAGAAGATAAAGCATGTAATCAAGGAGAGCAGAAAAGATATGCATAGAATTGCTATGGATTCCATTATGGACAAAATTCCTCAAGGTAAAAAGATGATTCATGGAGAAGACAATGCTGATTGCTCGAAGGAGCTTCCTTCCAGCAATAAGAATATACTGTGGCAGCGCCAGATGAGAAGAACATCATCTCTCAACGACTCATATTGGCGGATGTATGAGACGAGTCCCAACCGAGAAGCTAAACACCAAACCTTAGAGGGACTGAAAAATAGAGCAAAAGAGGGAGGCCTACTCCCAAAGTCCTTCACAAGGATCTGCTCGTTGCCTGATCTGAATTCTTTAGACGATCAGAATGACGAGCCTTCTGATGCTTTTTCTTCAGGAACTCCAATCAAGGCTGCTTTGGACTTTGATGTTAGCACAGAATATAGTTTTGATGGACGAAAAAGTCTAGATTTTCTGGTAGGCTTTGAAGATCATGAGTTGAAGATAGAAGCTTCCGCAGAGAATATCAGTGTTCAAGAAAACTTGGCTGAACTCAATGCAACAAATGATGTTACAACAGATGAGGCGGCATTGACGTTGACCAAAGATGTTGAAGAAACAATTCCGTTGAGTTCTCAAATGGATGATGATGGAAGCTTTGCGGATAAAGGTAATCCTAAATTCCCATCCAAATCAAAATTAATGCTAAGGATAAATAATATCCTAATTTCCATCAGTGTGTGTCTTTCTCATCCTCTCTAGATTACTCCTTGGCTATTATGTGCAATTCAAAATCTTTTGTTAGTTGATAAAAGGATGACACGGTTTCCGGTTTTGACTGTAAAATGTTTTCTTTATTGCATTATATTATTTCAGCGTTGTTCTCTCATCGATTCAAGTGCTCTAAAATCAGTGCTTTTTCTTCTGGCCTTTTTTTGACATTGGTTACATGAAAGCAGAATCAGAAACAGTCCCAGTACTTCTCGATGGCCAAGCTACTGACCTGTCCAAGAAAACCAAAGAGCCTGACGTGGTACCTCTTGAAGTGTTTGAAACCGAAAATGTAGAACTACTTGACAAACACTTAACCTGTGAGATATCCCATCTTCAAGTGGCTGCAAAAGACCAAGCTGAATTCAGCTACGTGAAAGACGTCTTAGAGCTATCCGGATTCAGCAGGAACGCTTTCCTTGGAACATGGCATTCTGATGAGCAGCCGGTCGATCCCTTGGTGTACGAGGAAGTAGAGGGCTGCTGCTTGGTCCTTGACCCTGATTGTTGCAGAAACGAATTGGGTGGAAAATGTGATCACATTCTTTTATTTGATTTAATCAATGAGGTTTTGATGGAGATTTATGCAAGATCATATAGCTATTGTCCATTTGCATTGTCTTCGCTTTCACACATAAGTCCAATGCCATCAGGACCCCATGTTCTTAAGGAAGTATGGGGTCTCATAAGCTGGTACTTGAGCTTGACGCCGGAGGTTGACCGAACAGTTGACCATGTCGTGGCAAGTGACTTGGCAAAGAGTGATGGGTGGATGAACCTTCAGTTTGATGCTGAGTGTGTTGGGATTGAGCTTGAAGACTTGATTTTTGATGATCTCTTGGAGGAACTTATTTGGGAAGCTGATTTCACTTATTAGGCCTATTTATATTCTTTTGTGTACATAAAATTTTGTCTGCTTAAATTGTTGTGTCTATAATAGAAAAGGGGAAATCATTATAACAATAAGTAGAAGAAAGGGGATTGGGGGGAAAAGATTTACATACTGTACAGATAGGCAGAGAAAAAAAAAAAAAAGTGAAGTCAGATATATTTCATACACAGGTATTTTCTGGTTGTCGAGAGTTTTTGTGTGTAACGTGATATAGGCAAGGCCTTTTTTGTGTTTTTTTCTCTTTTTTCTTTTTTTTTTTCTTGTTTGGCTCTATATATATATAGTCAGTAATATTATATCATAAAAAAATTACTTAACATCGTTACTTATGTAACATAATATGTTACATGAAAATTGGTGGGCGTTACATTTAATAACTTGATTCTCAAAAGTTTTTGGATCGAAAGTGCGAAGAATGGTTTATTAATATAGAGTTTTAAAGTAAATGGTTGTTTTTTAAGAATGTTTTTAGGAGGCGACCCAGGTTTTGAAAAATTAGGAAAATGAACATTTTTATAAATGATTAACAACTGAAGGATTGATTTGTAGTTTATAATCAATCCACTTGGTATATTTGTGATAGACCACTGATAAATTAGTGATAAACCATTAATAAATTAGTGATAAACCATTAATATATTTGTGATTGACCCCTTCAAAACCCAGCAAATAAAGGGACTTTTAAACAAAAACAAAAAAAGTTTAGTCATTACTTGAAAGGAATGGCCAAAACCTTCCATCCACTTAATTTTTGCTAGTAATAATGCGGATGTATGATCAGGTTAAATGAGACCAGAAGGTTCTTTTGTTTATAATTATGCAGAACTACTACATACCTTCAGCACAAGAACTATCACGGTTAGTTGGCGTCTGCAAGGCTCCAGTTATACAACATTTTGAGGAGACAATTTCAATGGGCCACAACCATAAGGAGCTTTGACCAAGAATCAAGATTCCGGGACATGAACATGAAACTGACGGATGGATATTCCCGGCCTCAGTTCAGCATTGCTGGCGCAATGGAGTGGCTAACCTTTCGCTTGGATGTGTTGTCTTCTATTACATTTTTCTTCTCTTTGACTTTCTTGATTTCTATTCCACAAGGAGTGATTGAACAAGGCAGGTTATTCCCAATCGGAAAATTTCTAGTTTTATTCTTTCTTGCAAAAGAAACGACTAGGGCGACTGAGTCATTTTTCTTTTCATTTTCTGTTTTATTTCTCTTCAAACATAAAGGTATTGCAGGCTTTGCTGTCACGTATGGACTTAATCTGAATATGTTACAAACTTGGCCTATTTGGATTCTTTGCAATATGGAGAACAAAGTAATATCAGTGGAAAGAATACTTCAATACACTACTATCCCAAGTGAACCTCCTCTTGTGATAGAATGGAATCGGCCAGTTCGTTCTTGGCCATCACACGGAGAAGTCGCCATCTGCGATCTCAAGGTATTTGCTAGCTACTAATTGATATCTTTCTATTTTGTGGGCACCAGAGATATTTTTGAACTTTATTTATTTACACAGCTCCTCATGTGTATTTTGGATAAATTTATAGGTCCGATATGCCTCACACATGCCGCTCTTGTTTCGAGGTCTTACCTGCACTTTCCCCAGAGGAATGAAGGCCGGCATTGTCGGGAGAACAGGCACCGGTAAATCAACTCTCATTCAAACACTTTTCTGAATTGTCGACACTGTTGCCGGTCGGATTGTGATAGATGGAATCGACATATCGTCAATTGGCCTGCATGATTTGAGGTCAAGGCTGAGCATTATCCCTCAAGATCCAACCATGTGTGAAGGGACTGTAAGAAGCAACTTGGATCCACTCGAAGAGTACACGGATGAACAAGTTTGGGAGGTGGGTTCTCTTTTCTTTTCTTTTTTCTATTTTTCATTCCAATTAATTTGCAATTAGTGCATATTCTTAGTGTCTATCTTACATGGTTTAGGCTCTGGATAAATGCCAACTTGGAGATGAAGTTAGGAAGAAAGAAGGAGAGCTAGATTCTGCAGGTTTGTTTGGTGAGAAATCCATAAAAACATAAGCTGATTTTCTAGTCACCAACGGAAACTTATCGTCGCGTTTTTCTCCATGTTGAATTTGCAGTCACTGAGAATGGAGAAAATTGAGAGTATGGGACAGAGACAACTTGTCTGCCTTGGAGAGTTCTGCTCAAAAAAAGCAAGGTCCTTGTGCTTGATGAAGCCACCGCATCCGTCGACATAGCTACCGACAATCTAATTCAGCAAACGCTTCGACAACACTTTTCTGATTGCACGATTATACCATTGTTCATCGCATAACTTCTGTTCTTGACAGTGACATGGTTTTGCTTCTTAGTCACGGCAAGTAGTTTATGACAATGTAATTTTCATTCCAGTTCCATAGTACTTACCATTTTGCAGTTCTTTTCAATGTCATGATCAGCTTGTCTTGATTTTTCACGCAGGGCTTATCGAGGAATACGACTCTCCGGCAAGATTGCTAAAGAACAAATCGTCGCCTTTTGCTCAGCTCGTGGCAGAGTACACCGTGAGATCAAATTCAAGATTTTGAAAAATTTGCTAAAATAATAACTGGATTGTTGAGGTAAGTGTCTTGACGACGATGAATATGTAGTTGGGTTGTGTTTTTTTTTTTTTTTGTATTTTAAATGATCTCTGTAACATATTCAAGTAAGACTGCATTTCTATTACAAAACTATACAGAATACTAATCCTTCAATAGTTTGAAAGAACTGAAACACGACTATTGTACTTAACACAACCAAAACCCAAAATATTAAATTCAATCAATCTTAAAAAATTAAACTCTCAAAATAATTTAAGTAGTTGTTTAATTAAAATGTTTACTTAAATAATTTAAAATATTTAATTCAATCTTTTAGTTGAGTGATGTGTAAAATAAAATTTAATATAATTCGGGAAGGGTAACCTTGGCATTTAAAAAATTTAATTGTTTTAAAGGCTATTTTGAATTTAGTTTTATAAACACATGAAGGTGAAACGAGGAAAGGAAAATTTATGAAAAACAATTAATATATGATAAAGAAAAGAAAACATTAAAAGTCGAAAAGACGAAAAAGCGGCTTCCTAAAATAACGATCAATAATGTTCGTATTATATTGTCAAAGAACGTTGGACACATGAATGTCCCATGAAGCTAGTCTCCCATCATTCATAAAAAAAATGTTTTCTTATGTAACCTCTCCGCTATTTATTAAAAATAAGTTCTCTAGTATAAAGTAAAGGATTATTTTTATATTCACCCCCCTAACTATGTCAGTTACGTCATTTTGCTCGATGACTTTTAAAACAAATCACTTAATCCCCTCAAACTTTGTTCCATTAGTAAGTTTCCCCTTTTCGTCCAACCCGTTAGTTTTTGGACAATTTTTTGTAGAATATTTTTATATTTTCACCAAACTACATCAATATGTTATTTTATTCCCTGACTATCAAAATTTGTTTCTTTATCTCTTTAATTTTTTTTGTTAGCAAATAACCTCCTTCTATTGATTCTGTTTGGCTAATACATTTTTTTAATTTTTCTTTCAATTTTACAAGACCTCTACAACAAAGCAATCCATATACCCACAACTTGCATATGAATAATTTTTTGCAACATGCTATTCAAATAAAAATATAAAGAAAATTCAAGAGTGAGTTCTTTAAAAGAAACTAAAATAATGTATTCTTTAAAAAAAAAAAACTTCAAGAGTTCTATTCTTTTAAGGAAATTTATAGTTTTTTTCTCCTTAAGCTTTTTATATGGTTAGAATGACTTATTGCAAAAAAAGTAATATTTTTCCTTGAACTCTTTTTTCCTCAATCTATTTTTCCTGTAAACTCTTTTTTATGTTTGGGTTTTTTCCCCTAAAGTTAGATGAAAAAACATTGACTTGTAAAATTGAACAAAATTGGACGGAATGAGATTATTTGTCAACAAAAAAAAATTGGGGGACATGGTGACAAAATCTGAAAGTCGAGAGGGAAAAATAATTAAGTGACAATTTGGAGGGAAAATATAAAAAATATTCGTCAAAAAACCATCCAAAAACTAGCAAAGTTGGATGGAATCGGGAAACTTACTACAAAATAAAGTTTGAGGGGATTAAGTAGTACGTTTTAAAAGTTAGGGACAAAGTAACGTAAATGGCATAGTTTGAGGGCAAATGTGAAAATATTGCGAAGGGTTGTAAGTATTGCAAAGGGCAAACGTAAATGGCATGGCTAATTCACATTTGTTTGCCACTTTATATGGTTGGAATGACCTAATGCAAAAAAGTAATACTTTTTTCTTGAACTTTTTTTTTTCTTAATCCATTGTTCGCTGTAAATTCTTTTTAATATTTGAGTTTTTGCCCCTAAAGTTAGAAGAAAAACATTGACTTGTAAAGCATAACAAAATTGGACGAAATGAGGTTATTTATTATCAAAAAAATTGGGGAACATAGTGACACATTCTAAAATTTAGGAGAGCAAAATAACACAAGTGACATAGTTTGGGAGGAAAATATAAAAAATATTTCGCAAAAAATCATCGAAAAACTAACAGAGTTGGATGAAATGAGGAAACTTACTAACAGAACAAAGTTTAAAGGAATTAAGTGGTTAAGTGGTTCGTTTTAAAAATCAGTGGGTAAAGTGACATAACTGAGATAGTTTAGGGGCGAATGTGAAAATAATGCTAAATATTTGTGGCCATATATCTTATTGTATACCATGATATTTGTATTATATTGAAAAATTAAATTCATGACTTTCTAAGGTGTCAAACAACTATGGCGAATAACCAAAAGTGGTCTTGTATTGGAAGCAATTGCAAGGGCATTTTGATTGTCGACAGTCAGTCCCTTTACAAGAACACAACAACACAAAGCAGTCGGTGCACGAGTGTTGCCGAAAGCAGGAGGTGTGCTTGTAGGTGGAGGTGGTTGGGGCATACTTGTAGTCACGGGCACTTACGCCGAAGCAGCCTGGGGCCACTGTTAGGCTCAAGTGCAGGCAATGATCGAAACAATGTCCAAAGTATGTTGATGAAACTATTTCTTTAGTTGTAGAGCTCCTTGGTAGAGATGGAGCTACACATGGACAAGTTACATAAGTAACCCCTTAAAATTATACTCCACCCTCTCATATTATGTCTTGCCTTTCCTAAAGTTCTACATCTATCTTTTTTTATTAATTTTTCTTGACAGTATTAGTATACATTTCGCTCTTCTGATTAAATTTTTTGGCTCCGTCTTGCTCATTGTATGCCTTTGATAACGAAACTGAATCAAATAAATCAAGAACGTTTTGAAATTTTTGTCAAAGTCTCCTAATAAATAGAGAGACGAATTGTTTATCAGTCTTATTAACATCATTCCGAGTCAAGAGAAGCACAAATTCAGTAGCACAATTATTAATAGAATGATTACCTTGTAGAAGATTTTGAAGACATTAATACAAGAATGCACGTAAGGCTTCGTATGTTTCTTGAAATTTTGCAATCTTGGCCTTGCCGGAATGAGTGTGGGTAATGATAAGTTTGTTTTAGGCTAATTAATTAGATGATTCTCACTTAATATTTTTGTTAGTTTTGAGCAATTTATAAGAATTTGATAGGTTCTATGTTTTTTTATAGGTTTTGAGGAAAAAGGATGTACGATAGCAAAGTATGGGGCAAAACAAACCGAAAATAAGCACAAGTGAACATGGGGATAAAATAGAGCCTAGACGCCAGCTTATAGACACCTAGGCACTCTTTCGGATAAAGTTCCATACAAAAACCCCAGAGCAAAGCACCTAAGTGCCATAACTTGGGTGCCTAGGCGTTATTTTGTAAAGGAGGCTAAGCAGCATTGCGTCGCCTAGGCGGCACAATCTTGGCGCTTAGGCGCCAATTCGAGAAATACTCTACAGGCTAGTGTAGCGCCTAGGTGCTACAATCCTGGCCCCTAGGCGCTAGAAAATTGAGCCTATGCACTATTGCGATCCCAATTTAAATTTCAGCATAATTTTGTTCTATAATTACCCCTCCAAATCCTAGCATATAAATAGAACATTATAGAGGGTTAGAGCACGAATTTTAATAGAGGAGAAACTGCAAAAAAGAAGGGAAGACTCAATACTTTGGAGAAGAAGATCGGTGCAACCAAGAGACAGAATCCATCTTTACATCCAAACATACAGTTCTTTTCTTTTACTCCTCATGTTTAAGACATTGTTTAGGATGATTTTTAGTTTCATTATGAACTAATTTTTTCTATTCTAGGGCTATGATGTAGCCAGATTATGAATGTTTACATTTATTTAATTTAATTCAATTTGATGTTTATTCATTATCTATGCTAAGTATTTGATCTAATCCTAATGCTTGTAAAAGTCTGCGCGCCTTTTGCGTGATTTGTGATTCAATTTGAGGCTAAGAAGCAATAATTAAATTAGACTATGATTGAATGCCATGAGATCATGATAGGATAGAGATATTTATGAGACTTGTGTAACACTGTGAATTTCTTATGCTTAATGAATCTTGGTAAGTTTAGAGTTTCCATAGAGATATAGGAAATTTGCTAACTAGGATAAATTATTAATGCTTAAGAAGGATTAATCACTGTCTAAGAGAAATTCATTATCAGCATAGGAGTAAATATTAATTGAGCAAATTAAATAAATTGGATAGGATTAATCCGGTGAGTCGAAAACCCTAGAAGTTTTAATATATTGAATTCTCTCCTATTAAAGTTGCAATTTTTCAATCTTCATTAATTTAGTTTGTCTTACTATTACCATTTTATCATTCCATTGTTTCCTATATCTTAGTTGTTTAAATAGAATTAGAGTTAGAGTAATTTGGTACTTAGTGACAATTAGTCCTCAAGGGAATGATCTTTACTCTCACTTTATTACTTGTTAACAATACGTGCACTTACGTTAGAAAACACACAATAGGTAACATTAAGTTGTTTTTGTCATGCAGCGACACGGTCATGGAGGCATATAGCAATCAAAGAAACTCACTTGTTACCTGAAACATCCTTGAAATCAAGAATCTCCTCTACAACATGCACCTAATCCAAAAATTCTTCAGCCTCCAAACCTCCATGAATTTTGAGATTTAGACTTTGAATTCAGAGAATGGGTTGAACAGGAGCGAAACAGTTGTCATCCATTAATTCGTCAGTATCAGAATCTCGTTGTGGTGGGGCTAAAGCATCAAGTTCTTGTGTCAAAGTTGCAACTTGCTATTGGAGGAAGGTAAAGGCTTTGCCATCAAAATTGGCAGAAGTGGCAGCACATGCATAAGGAGACAACTTGGTATTGGAATTGCAAGAGAGTAGCAGGCTCTGAAACTAACTCATATATAAGAAGCATATGATAAACTTGCAGTCCATTGATTCGGAAGAATGTTGAAAAACAAACGCGCAAGTAATTCATTGATTGTGAGAATATAGAAGAATAAGAAAAGATCATTAAAAAACTTTTCTTAAATTTAATTAATAATTTGAAAAAATAAAAATGGCAATGTTCTTAAATAAAAGACTAGAAATCAAAGATAAAGAAACTAAACCTATTTGAAACTAGAAGTATAAAGTTTATCTCTAAAAAGGAAACAATTAAATAATTAAAAAGACAATCTAAAATATGTAGATCTTCATGCTGAAATCCAATTCCCACCATTTGGTCAACTGGTTGGCTACCATCAACCAATTGGAAAGTGGTAGAGAGCAAATTATAGAGTATGGTCTTGTCTAGTCGAATAGTCATTATTTGCAAAGGAAATAATTGCCAAACATATTTGATTAATGCATAAAAGTTTATGCATGTTTGATGATGATGTTTTTCAAAACATATAGTATATATATGATAAGTGTTGCATACCCTATGTTATGTTATGTTTATGTTCTGATGTCATGTTTGGTTTAGGATTAGCTATCCCTCACCTACAATGATGATGATGGTGCAACACTTGGGCCCTTAAAGATAAAATGAATGAAGTTTTAATATGGTTAATATTGACGAAAGATATGTTCTATATAAAACTATGCTTAGTGTGTAACGCCCCCTTATGGGCGTCACATATATTGTTACATTCATTCTTTCATACTTTTATTTTAAGATAATCTAATAGAAGAAAACATAATTTGAAAACATAACCCAAAATCCATGCATACATTATATATATATATATACATCAATATTTAATATCTTAATATATAGTAATAATTTCCTTGATCATAAACATCCTTTGAATAGTTGGCCCTTACCATAGTAAATTGAATAAACTTTTAAAACATCTTTAAAAATCTGCATACTTAGTTCGGCAGGCCGAACTTGAGATTTTGATAGGTCGAACTCGCCGAGCAGTCCTAAGTTCAGCCTTCGGCAGGCCGCTTGAGGCTCTGTAAAACAGGATATCAAAATTGGTAAGATCGGTAGGCCAGTATAGGGTAATCGGTAGGCCAGTATAGGGTAATCGATAGGCCGATCAATACATTGGTAGTCCGACCAATAATGATCGGCAGGCCGACCGTTTGTCAAAAATCAAATTTAATTTAAAACAAGTTCCAATATCTTAAAGTACAGAAAATAGGTATACTCATAAAATAAAACATAGTTCATAAATTCTTAAAATTTCTTCCTTGGCATCTTTCATTTTCAATCCATTTTGTTTAGCTCACACGTCTTTCCTTGCCATCCACCTGTTCCATTATCTTCTTACCCTTATCTACAACATGATATAAAACTGAATAAGCTAATGCTTAGTAAGTACATTTATATCTCACAACTTAAAACATTTTATGAAGATCAACATCATCATCATCGTAATAGTGCACTAGGCATAATTTCATAAGGAACATAACTTTCATTACATTGTCCATATTAAAACTTAATTAATTTTGACTTAAGGGCCCAAGTGTTACACCATAATCACCATTGTAGGCGCGCTGTCATAAGAGGAGAATGGTAGCTAATCTTAAACCCAACAGATTATCATAACATATTATAACATAACATTGGTGTGCAACACTTATTTAGGTGATACATTTATATATTTAAACTTTCATGCTTTGAAATACGTCATCATCATACATGCATAACTTTTTGAACATAAAAATCATTCATAAGTAATATTTAAATGAAATCATCATAAAATCATTATAGATATCATCATGAACATAATTTCAAACCTTTATAAAACATATCATGTTGCAGGTGAGAATGTACTTACTTGTATAGCTCACTTAACCTTAATTTGTAGGTGACGTCGCCGCAGTCTCGATGTGCTCACTCCTAAATGTGTTCATGTCATACATTTATTTAAGAAATAAAATTAACATTTATTTCCAAGAAATCATTCAACACCACATATCATTTCCCTATTCCATATTACATCACACATACATTTAACTCTTGATAACATCAATTCATAATATGTTTCATTAACCATAAAACATTAAAACCAAAACTGACATCACAAATGTTTCCTGACCTCTAAGAATTCATGGCTTAATAACTTAACATTCACACATAATTTGAGCACCAATCTTGGCAAGGATAAAGTTAACATATAAACATATCTCCATGATTTTTCATTGGTCATAAAAATTCCAATTGACAACTTAAACAAGCCATATAACTTACACTTCCAAAACTGCCAGCAATAATAACATAGTGAGTAGTCCACACTTACATTCATAAAATAAATTATTTACATCCCAAAATAATTCCATAAAAAAGCTACATATATTAGACACTTAAAATTATAATATGGCCAAAAATTACTTTTAAATAAATTCTAAATAGTCCAAAAACGTGCATGGGACAACAAGAACAAAACAACTTCCAACGTAATAGGTAGTGAGTTACATGTCATCATTATTTTCAAACTATTAAAATAAATTCATTTAGACCTCAAAATTCATATGACAATTAACATATAATATAGTAACTCCACAAATTCTCGTCACCAAATAAAATCATTTAATCATACAAAAACGTCACACAACAAAATGTCCAACAATTTCATCTAAAAAGCAGTCTCATAACCTAGTCTTAATGAAAATTCTATATCACATAAAAAATTCATCAAATCATCACCAAACTTTCTAGTTCATAACTTAACATATTCATGATCACATTGTCCAAATGTTGTGAAAAATAGCTTTCATTTGCATTATGAACAAAACCCATTTTTTTGTACAACACTACTAAACAACAATAATTTACTGTGAGTGATAGAGAGAAGAAAATTCATATCTTAATGTAGAAAAACCAAAATAACGTGGAACTTGGAGGAACATCACCTAACACATATATGAACATCATACTAAAATTTCAGAGCAAAAGAAAATTCCTAGACAAAATTATAATAGTCGGATTAAAGAGGAGAAATATATTTCAGAAATAACCAAGAAAAATTGAGTTCTTACCTTGAACAAATTTCTTCTCAAACTTCCTTTAATTTACCCCAACAAAATTTCAATATACCTTTCAAATAATAATAGAGGAAATTGAGAGGAGAAGAAGGAGAAAAACATAAAGAAGAGAGAGAGTGAGAGAGAGAAAACGTGAGAGAGAGAGAGAGCGTTGAGGCGTTAACGTGAAAATGAGAATGACGTGCAAAAGGAGGCTTATTCTTTTTTTTTTAATAGAAATTCTGACTAATTGGGGCAATTTTCATGTGGGATTAGAGGAGAATTAGGGCAAGTCAAGAAATTAGCTCCTACTTACCACATTTCAACTCTCAAAAATAGGAAACCTTATCAAAGAATCTAATCAATCAAAAAGTCAAACATACATTTACCATAATTAAAGAAAAAGGCCAAAAATATGCTAATCAATCCAAATATAATCACCCAATTATATCCAATCATATAATCATCCTTGTCACAAATTTTAGAAAATTTTTGCCGATTGCTCGTCAGCAGTCTTCGGCCTGCCGAATGCATGAGGTCTGGCTTGCCGATGAAATTCCATCGGCCTATCGTTTCATGTGGGACAATTCGGCCTATCGAACTTGAAGGTTCGGCCTACCGAACTGCCTTACCCTCTAAAGTTTAATAAAACATAAATTCACTACAAAATTATTATTAAACATACAATGTAAATGACCTGAATATTTTGAGTACATCAATTCCACGTGACCGTCACCTGTAATAACACTCAACATAAAATAGTTAGTAACATTATATCATGAATCATTAATAAAATTATATAATGTCATTACTCATACATTATATGAAAATTGATGGGTGTTACATAGTGCACTATTATGATGATGATGATTATGGTTATGATGTTTCGTAAAGATGTTCATAAAATGTTTTACCTTGTGAGATAAAAATAAAATGTACTTACTAAGCTTTTGCTTCCTTAGTTTACATCATATTGCAAATAAGTTTAAAAAGATCATGGATTAGGTGCAAGACAAGGACGGGCGCGTGAGCTATGCACGATGGATTGAAAACGAAAAACACTAAGAAAGAAGTTTTAAATTCATGAACTATTTTTTTTACTACTTTGTATGTTTACTTTTGGCGCTTCAAGATATTAAGACCTGTTTTTAATTATTTTGAATTTTGTAGAAGATTGGCCTACCGATCATTATTGATCAGTCTGCCAGTGTTGGTATCGGCTTGCGGATTATCTTGTATCAGCTTGTCTATCTTAGAAATTTTAAACCCTATTTTTGTAAAGCCTCAGACCGCCTACCGGTGGTTGAAGTTTAGACAATCGGTCAAGTTCGGCCTGCCGGTGTTTGGAGTTTGGCCTATCAACTTGTGAATAGAATTATTTAATGATTTTAAAATTTTATTTGCATTATGACTTCATTAACTTGGTATTGATGAATTGTTTAAAAAAATACAAAAGGTTTTAGAATATTGATATTTTAGTTAAAAACATGTATGTATGGATCCTGGGATATGTTGACAAACTATGTTTTAAATTAAAATAGTTTATCTAATTAATAGTAACACAGATGAATGTAACAACATCTGTGACATCCGTAAGGGGGCGTTACATTAAAAATATATAAAGCATCATTTGATTAGAAGTCCAAAGAGTGTTATGTATGAATTTATTATATAGCATTTTAACAAGGTCAAAAAGGATTATCTGATACCAGAAAGAGGCTGCAATGATAGGGATAAATACAATAAAGACTTGCCATGCAACTTGGGACATCACTGTAATAATTCCAATAAGTTGTATCATAGAGAAAGCAAAGTATGCAACTTGAGTGAAAAAGTTGAGATCCACAACACTTTGGTCGGTAGAAGCCTGCAAGAAAATAAAAAAAAAAGTTGTTTAATAAAAAAGAGCATAGTGTTACATTATTCAATCAAGAAGCATGGGTAAGAAATTTTTTTTTTCATTTACCCTATTTAGGATTCTTCCACTTGGTGTGGCATCAAAGAACAACATGGAAGCGCCGAAAATGCATTGGTACATTGTATTGAAGAGTAAAGTAGATGTCTTAAACCCAGTTGTCATGAGAAGTGTAGCTCTCACTAGGATAAACAATGAACTGCCAAGAGCCAATGCAACATATACAAGTATAAGTGTAGTCATTCAACCTTAGATTTTAAAAGAAAAAAGAAAGAACGAAAGAAAAAGGGTTTAAGACTTTCAACAAAAAACATATATATCAATGTTGCAACGAAAAATGCAACAAATATACGTAAATTTTCTAATAGGAAATGATAGTAATAAATAGTTTTATAAATGTTTTTAAAGTATCATTTTAAATTAGGAAAACTATTAAAAGAATAATTTTTATGAAAATTATCACACTGGTTTTTAAAGGATTAAGATTTAAGAAATTTTATATGTTAGTTTTAAGATAATAAATTATAAGAAAAATATGTGATCATTTTAAAGAGGTTTTAAAAGCTTTTAAATTAGGTATTTATAGCGATATTTAATTTAGAATTGTTTTAGAAATATTTTCATTTAATTAAGGAATGTTTTAAAGGAAGTAATTTTTAAATAATTACATTTACGCTTAAAAGAAAAGTTTTAAAGAATTATTATTATTTTTATGTTTTAAGAAATTAAGGTATGAAGTATGTAAAGAATTAAGTTTTGGAAAATTATGATTATGCCAAAACATAATAAATATAATTACGTCATTAGCACGTTTGAGGATTTAATATTATTATGTTAGATTTATGGAATTAAGTTTTGAGAAATAATAATTATATCTTTTTAAGATTATGTGTTAAGGATTAAATATCACATTTTCATTTAAAGGAAATTTTGGAAACAAGTGAAGGAAAATTTTTTTTCTTTCTTTGAGACTCTAGTTTCACTCGGTGGAGATAGGAGAAAATAGGAGAGAATTTTTACTCTTGGACTCTCTTGTAGTGCACGGTGGAAATGGTAAGATGGAGAAAGGAAGAGTGAAAAATCATGGCTTATTAACTTAGGCTCTTATTTATAGACTTTTGCCTAATCTAATCATCCCACTTAATTCATGATTAACTAAGCTCCTAAATGGCTTAATGAGGCTTGATCAAGGCTTTGTTTCTCTTAAGTGTGGTGCCATAAGTGAGGTTGAGTAGAGAGTTGGTTTTAGTTTAATCAGTTGCCAAGTACACTATCATGAGGTGGAAGCATAAATCAAGCGATTCTTGTCCTTCTTATGCTTGCAAGTTTCCCTCAAGTAGGTAAATTTTATACTATCAGCAATAATTAATTTGGCTCACATAAGATTTTATTACCTGGCAGGTCTTCTCCTATTTTTACATACTACGACACACCAAACATAGTATGAACCAAAATCGATAAAAGTTAATCGCGTATCGATTTTGACTGCATTAAGTCTAAAAATTTATTTTAGACTTAATAAAAATTCGAACATGACTTTTTCAGTATCTAAACTCTATAATGACATAGTTTTTAATAGTGTCACTATCCGAGTTTGCATAGTATTTTTTGTCGTTATAGATACTAGCTCCATTTTTTATTAATTTGGCAATTAAAGATCTAATTCATATTAGAGTGTTTCTCGGTACATTGTTAACTTAGTATTGTACCCGAAAATTCTCATAATTAAATTTCTCAAGTTCTTTGTAGATAAATTTCTTCCACCTTAGTTGCAGTAGAATTTATCAATCCCTTTATTAAATTAAGATAGTTAATTAATTTAACTATAGAATCTATTATAGAATTTCTGAAATAATCATATAATAATTTCATAAATTCTTTAATCACGAAATTCATACATACTCACTACAAGAAAAGAACAATTTAAAGACGACAATTGTCATCGCTAAAAGTAAAAAAGTTGTAGCTAATATTATACAACGACGACATTATCATCGCAAAATGTTGTCGCTAATATGTAGTGGCTAAAGACATTTAGCGATGACATTGTATCATCACTAAAAGTCGTCACTGATTAAGAACAAAATTTAAAATTTTCAAACTTGTTCAAACTTTAGCGATGATATTGGTCGTCGCTATATTTGATTCGTCGTCATTGTATAAAGTCAGTGATGACAATTATTGTCGCTGAAACTTTTAACGATGACAAATTGTCATCGTTGAAATTGACTAAAAGCGACGACAATTACTGTCGATGGCTTTCAATGACGACAATTGTCATCGCTTTTTTTTAAGATTTTTAAATTTTCATTCCCAAGCATAATAAACCTGGAAGCAAATAACTACAATTCACCAAATATATTCGTTTCATTTCTCATCATACTAATAACTAATAAAATTGGATATAAATGTAACACCCCGTTTTTCTATTTAATGGGAAATAGAAAGGTTTGACGTTAGAATTGACGACAGTGATATTTTTACTAATATGTTACTTAGTGATGTTACAGGTGACACCGACGACGGATTCAATGTGCTAAGAAAGGTTCATGCCAATTACGTGGAGATTATAGTT
>CAMOHE010050156.1:0-38885 GCA_946598075.1 Artocarpus hirsutus
TTTTTGTATAAACACTCTTGCCTTTTTCCACTACAAACTTCCTCCAATGCACTTTTTTTTAAAAAAAAAAAACTAAAACAAACTTAACCAAGAGCTTTCACAAACCTAGCAGATCCAACACACTTTTAGGAATGTAAAAATGACTGGTTTAACAAAGAAGGAAAAGGGACGGCAAGAATAGAGAATGAAACAATATGAACCACACAAAAGGGAAGATAAGCTTGAATCAATGCAAGGTTCACGGTTTCGAACAAAGAACAAGGAACACAATAGAATTCAATAAGGCTCAGCAAATTCACCAATTCAAGCAAAATTTACGGAAAAAAAAAAATTTAATATGGAGTAAAGTGTTTTTCTAGCTTAATATGGACTGAATATATGGAAACAAATTTTTTTTTTTTTTTGCTCCCCTTCGGATCCTCTTGCTTCTTTCTTTTCTTTTCTTTTTTTTTTTGATGAATAACAATTTTTGTATTTTGCCTTAGATGTAGGCGCGGCTATGAAGACAAATACAAGGACAGAATCAAAATCGACAAAACAAAGATTAAAAAAAAAGGAAGGATATAACTTGGTTCGGCAACCAAAGCTCTGATACCAAATGATGCGAACCCGCAAGGATCTAAGCCTTGAAAACCCACAAGCAATATGATATTCGAACCCTAGAATACGCAATCCAGATTTGATGAATTGATCTACCTGAAACCCTTGAACAACAATGGAACAAGAACCCCAAAGTGTGAAGGCGCCACAAGGAATGATCAGCCCCTTGATAAGTCGAGTTTTAGTTCTAAAAGACAAGAGAGGAGAGTTCTCTCATGAACACGCAAAATGGTCCAATATTATTCAAAAAAAACTAATCTGCTTACAATGAGTGGTTCGGCCAACATATATAAGGAAAAAAGGCCTAAAAAAGACAAAATAAAAATAAACCTTTTGACTTCACATGCCTTAATTAGCCTATTATTAAGGCCAATTGTTAATTTGGCTGACATAATAAATTTCCTTAAAATAAACAAGAATCCCTCATGTAAGGAAAAAGTAAACTCAAACCCCATACATTAAATCTAAAAATTACATCAGCCACACTATTTTTATGATTATTCAAAGTTGAGCTTGAATAGCACAAATGTGTTCATCCATAGCTTTCATGGTGTGCACGCCTATGCCCGCGTTATTTGTAGCTTGCTTAATCCAAGTTCGTTGAATAAGAGTATTTAGGGCTTCTTTCATGCGTTTGGCACGAGCTCTTGTTATTGGTCCTGTTGGAATGTTCAACGGATCATTTGGAGTTGTTTGGTGAGCTTGAGCTGCATCAAAGTGTTGCACCATAAACATCATCATCATAGGCGCGCTGTCATGAGAGGAGAGGGGTAGCTAATCCTAAATCAAACATGACAAGTTCAATCTTTAGGACATCATAAATATAAACATAAACATAAGGTGTGCAACACTTAAGTAAGTGATATATATATATATAGATATACTTTTAACATACCTCATCATCAAACCATTTGTTAAACATTCTTATTGCAATAAGAGTTTTCATGAGAAAACAACATGTAAAAATAAATGTAAAAATTATCATAAAATATTTTCTCAAAATTTTTCGTAAACTTTTATCATGTTGTAGGTGAGAATATACTTACTTGACTTGCTTATTTAAACCTCATCTTAGATGACGTTGTCGCGGTCTCGATGTCTCACTTCTTGGTGTGTTCATCTCATACATCCATATACAAATAAAAATAAATTTCATTCTGATGAAATCATCCAAAACCATATGACATTATTCATACTTCCATCTTAAGAATTACAAAAACACACATACACTTTACTAACTTATAAATATTCATGCAAAAACCACAATACTAATACCTGCCTGACCCTTATGTATTCATAATTCAATAACTCACAATTCACACACAATCAAAGCATGAGACTCTAAAGAGACAAAGCTAACATATAAACATAATATCATGATTTTTTGTTAGTCATAAAAATTTCATTTGATAACCAAAACAAGTCACACACTTTAGAGCATAAAATTTGCCAACAATAGCTAGGAAGTGAACAATCCTATCTAACATTCATATCATAAAATATCTATTTCACAAAATAATTTCACAAAAATCCCGCATGTAATAGACACCTAAAACTATAACATATCAGAAAATTAGCTTCAAATAAATTTTCAACAATTCAAAACATGCATTACAATTCAAAGATAAAATAAAACTTAAACTCATAGGGCAGTGAGCAACACATGTTCATCATAATTAAATAATTAAAATAAAATTCCTTTGACCCTAAAATTTTTATGACAACCTAAAAACATCTCATACTATTATTGAACATCACCTTATCATGCAATAACATCAAGAAACACAAAATCACAATTTATGAATTTAGGGCATAATTCCCAAAAGTAGGCAGAATGACCTTTGTTCACTTAAAAATTTATAATAATTTCATCTTAACACCAAATTAGTTAAAACTAGTGGCATTAGAAACTAGACTCAGAAAGAATGAAATTGATATGTTTTAATGTATATTTTGATAATAATTTACATAAAAAAAGTCCTTGAAAATTAGTCTAAATTTAGGGTCCATGTAAAACTACACAACTTTTAAGATCAACTTCAAAAAATCATAACTATTTAAGAAAAACTCTGATTCAAGTGATTCAAAAGCTAAAAGAAAACTCAAGATATCTACTATTTGACAAAAATATAAACAAAATATAAACAGAGCAATACAAAATCAAAAATTACTAAAACATGATGGCTATTAGGTGTTTGTATGAAAAGTAGACTTAAGGCATAAAAAAAATTCAATTCCAATTTATAACCCAATAAAACCTCAATTAAAATTGTAAACACATAATTAACATGATACTAATTGATAATAAAATATACTCATAGAGATCTACATAACAAAATATGAAAATATATGATATCTGCAATCTAAGGTTTAATGAGAAGTAAATCAAAACAACCAAATCATCAACTTTTTTCAATCACCAATTGACATGAAATACATACAATAAAAGAATCCATGTGATGATAGTAATAATTCTAAGACTAACACAATACACCAAAATATCAAATAATATACATCAATCATAACAATTCAAAACCATGAAAACTTTAAAACATACCTTTAATTTTTATGTTTTCATCAACAAAGACGAATGCTTGCATACAGCATCTTTAAAAATAATTCCTTCTACTTTAGCTTGAAAGAAAAGAAGAGTGATGAATTCTTTGAGAGAGAAAATCTTGAAGAAAATAAAATTGTAAACTAATGGCATGTGAGGTTTGGTTTAGGGAAGAAAAGAGAGCATAAAAGCATGGAAGAATATGAGAAAGATGGAGGCAAGAAAAAGGGATAGAAATAATATGTGTGTTTGAAGCCACATATTTATAGGGATAAGAAACCTAGTCCCAGTCTAATTAGGTTTCTCCTTTTTAAATGAGTGTAATCCTAATCTAATTATATTTCTTTTTTTTCCCTTGTTTTTCTTCTTTTTTTTTTCTTTCACAACAACTGCTGTATTCTTTCTTTGGTTTATGACCTAAAACATTAACTTAATATATAAATATATAAAATATAATATAATATATAACTTAATATAATATAATATAACAATAATATTAAGTACGGTTATATATATTATAATATAATATATTATAATATAAAATAATATAATAATGTAATATAACATAATAAGTTATAAAGTAAACATTAAATGTTACATATAATATAATATAATATAATATAATTATAATACATAATTACTTATATATAACAATGATATTTACTCTATGACCTAAAAATAATATTACACATGTAATTATCATGACATCATTAACATTATAAAAATAAGAAAATATGCAACAACATTCATGCCATCATCAAGAATTTAACTTTAGGGCATATATAACTATAAAGCATTATAAAGATTATAAATTTAAAGCAAGTTGAAACTCTTAAAAAAAAATGAATACTTTAAGCTTATCATTACTTTTGACATGAATATTATGAGCACATCAATTCTACGTGACCATCACTTGTCATCAGACTTAAAATAAAATGGTCAGTAGCATTATATCATAAAGAAATTACTTAATGTCGTTGTATATTAATCATTAACCATTACATGAAAAATGGTGGGTATTATAATTCCCCCTACCTTATAAGAGTTTCGTCCTCGAAACTCAGAATAGTTGCAGATACTTGGCTCTTATTTCATCTTCATGTTCCCATACAGCTTCTTTAACCTTGTGATTTCGCCACAAAACTTTGACTAAGGAAATTTCTTTATTCCTTAAGATTTTAGTCTTCTGATCTAAAATCCAAACTGGCTTTTCTTTATAACTGAGTTCTTCTCATATTTCAATCATCTGTGGCTTTATTACATGTATAAGGTCTGAGGCATACTTTTTAAACATCGAAACTTAAAATGCATCGTGAGTGGATGACATCTTTGATAGTAAACTCCATTGATAAGTTTCCTTACCTATCCGCTTCACAATTTCACAAAATCTGATAACCTTAGTTTAGCTTGCCTTTCTTTTCGATTCTCATATCTTCCTTCATTGGTGCAACTTTTAAGAATACAACATTGCCTACTACGAATTCCAAGGGTTTTCTTCGTTCATCTGCATAGCACTTCTGACAGCTTTGAACTATCTCTATTCTTTTTTGTTTCAACTTTATCATCTCAGAAGTCTTATTAACAAAATTAGCCTTTTTCATTATCATCACTATCTATCATTTTCTTTTCACCAGTTTCGTGCCAACATAAAGGCAATCTACATTTCCATCCATATAAAGCCTCATAAGGTGTCATTCCTATCGTCACCTGATAAGGGTTATTATAAGCAAATTCTACTAAAGGTACCAGCACGAAGCATATGCTCTACACTTAAATTCATCTTCTACATTTGGCCATCAGTCTGAGGGTGAAAAAGCTGGCTTAAGTGTAACCTAGTTCCAATTGTAGTTTGTATACTTTCCCAAAATTTAGACGTGAACTTGCCGTTATGATCATAAATGATAGGCTTAGAAATTCCATGAAGTCTCATTATTTCTTTGACATAAAGTTCCACTACCCGCTCCATAGAGTGATTGATTTTGATGGGAATGAGGTGTGCCATCTTTGTCGGTTGATCAATAGCTACCCAAATAGCATCAAATCCATTTGTAGTTCTTAGCAATCTTGTGACAAAATCTATTGAAATTTCTTTCTATTTCCATTTCAGTGTTTGTATTGGCTGCAATTCTCTGCCAGGCATTTGGTGTTCAGCTTTAACTTGCTAGCATGTCAAACATTTCTTTACATGCCTTACAACATCACGCTTCACTCCATACGACTAGAAACTGATCCTTCACTTGTTGTACATCTTTGTTAATATGGATCCACCTAACTCCATCCCAAAATCTAGCTCGTGAGGGGAGGATTGTGAACCCATATATATAACACCTAAGACCTCTCTTCCTAACCGATGTGGGACACATCATTCCCGACCCCTTTAGACTGCACGTCCTCAAGCAAGGAACCTTTGTACATGCGTCCACTAGCTAGTCAAGAGTAGGCTCTGATACCATATGATATGGATCCACCTAACTCCACCCCAAAAGCTAGCTCGTGAGGGGAGGATTGTGAACCCATATATATAACACCCAAGACCTCTCTTCCTAACCAATGTGGGACACATTTCTCCCCCTCTTGAAAAGGATTTGTCCTCAAATTGTCATCTGCAACAAAAGGAGATAAGTCAGATACATTAAAACTAGCACTACCATACTCACCTGGTAAATCAATTTTGTAGGCATTGTCATTAATGTGTTCCACCACTTGAAACGAGCCATCACCCCTCGGAAGGAGTTTTGAAGGCGTTTGTTTGGGGAAGCGTTCCTTTCTCATATGCAGCGACACCCAATCTCCCGGTTCAAACACCACCTGCTTGCGATCCTTATTGGCTTGCCTTGCATATTGCTCGGTACGCCTCTCTATGTTCTATCTTGCCTTCTCATGAATTTGCCTAACAAAATCAGCTTTTTTCTTGCCATCTAAGTTAACTTGTTCATTCAAAGGTAAATTAGTTAAATCCAAATGAGTCAATGGATTAAAACCATAAACAACTTCAAATTCTAAGTTAACTTAGTTGCAGAATGAACACATCTATTATAAGCAAACTCAACATGCGGCAAACATTCTTCCCAAGTTTTCAAATTCTTTTGAATGACAGCACGTAATAAAGTAGATAAAGTCCTATTCACTACTTCAGTTTGACCATCAGTCTATGGGTGACAAGTAGTAGAAAATAATAGCTTAGTCCCCAACTTTGCCCACAAGGTCTTCCAAAAGCAACTCAAGAACTTTGCATCTCTATCAGAAACAATACTCCTAGGCATGCCATGCAACCTAACAATCTCCTTGAAGAACAAATCAGCTATATGTGATGCATCATCGGTTTTATTACATGCAATGAAGTGTGCCATCTTAGAAAACCTATCAGCTACCACAGACACAGAATCTCTCCCCCTTTTAGTCCTAGGTAACCCCAACACAAAATCCATAGAGATGTCAACCCAAGGTTCTCTAGGAATAGGAAGTGGCATATATAACCCATGCAGTTGCAGCCTAGACTTAGCTTGTCTACATGTAATGCATCTCCCACAAATCCTCTCAACATCACGCTTCATATGTGGCCAAAAGAAATGCTCATGCAAGACTCCTAAAGTCTTAGCAACTCCAAAGTGACCCATTAAACCACCGGCATGTGCTTCTCTAACTAACAACTCACCCAAAGAAGAATGAGGAATGCAAAGTTTATTTTCTCGAAACAAGAAACCCTCATGTAAGTAGTATTTCCCACATGCCCCCTTTGTGCAATCTTTAAACACAACTCCAAAACCAGAATCCAATGCATACAATTCTTTAATGTACTCAAATCCAAGCAACTTAGCATCAAGGGTTGAAAGTAAGGCGTACCTGCAAGATAGTGCATCGGTAACTACGTTTTCCTTACCTTGCTTGTATTTGATCACATATGGAAATGTCTCAATGAATTCTACCTACTTCGCATGGCGTTTATTCAATTTGTGCTGCCCCTTCAAATGCTTCAAGGATTCATGATCTGTGTGAATCACAAACTCCTTCGGCCAAAGATAATGCTGCCAAGTCTCTAAGGTTCGAACCAATGCATACATCTCCTTATCATAAGTGGGATAATTTAGAGCTGCCCCACTCAACTTTTCACTAAAGTATGCAACCGGTCTTCCTTCTTGCATCAAAACGCCTCCAATACCTATACCTGAGGCATCACACTCAATTTCAAATATTTTAGTAAAGTTAGGTAAAACAAGTAGAGGTACATTTGTTAACTTCTCCTTGATCAGTTTGAATGCCTTTTCTTATTCCTCTCCCTACTTAAATGGAACGTTCTTCTTGATGACTTTAGTCAAAGGTGCGGCAAGGCTACTAAAGTTTCAAACAAAACGCCGGTAGAAACTAGCCAAGCCATGAATACTTCTCACCTGCCCTATGGTTGTAGGAGTTGGCCAATCTTGGATTGCCTTCACCTTTTCCTCATCAACCTGTATACCTTGCGCACTCACAACAAAACCAAGAAATACAAGCTTATCTGTGCAAAAGGTACATTCCTTGTAGTTAGCAAATAACTTTTCTTTCCTTAAAACATCTAAAACAAGTTTTAGATGTTCAACATGATCATCCAAGTTTTTGCTGTAAATCAGGGTATCATCAAAGTAGACAACTACAAATTGACCAATGTAAGCATGCAAAACATGGTTCATAAGTCTCATGAAAGTGCTAGGTGCATTAGTTAATCCAAAAGGCATAATTAACCATTCATACAAACCATATTTTGTTTTAAATGTAGTTTTCCACTCAGCACCTTCCTTCATCCTAATTTGGTGATATCCACACTTAAGATCAATCTTGGTAAAAACACAAGAACCATGCAATTCATCCAGCATATCATCTAGTCTAGGAATGGGATGATGATACTTTACCATAAAGTTGTTGATGGCTCGGCAATCTACACACATTCTCCATGTCCCGTCCTTCTTAGGCACTAGTAACACCAGAACCGCACAAGGACTGATGCTTTCACGCACATACCCTTTCTCCAATAACTCACCTACTTGCCTTTGAAGTTCCCTTGTCTCCTCAGGATTACTCCTATAGGCAGGCTGATTTGGAATTGAAGCACCAGGTATGAAGTCAATTTAATGCTCAATTCCTCGAATTGGAGGTAAGCCAGGAGGCAACTCTTCAGGAAATACATCCTTGAACTCCTGTAAAAGGGAAACAACACTGCTCGGCAAAGACCTTGCAAGATCATTAGTGTTTAAAAAGGCCTCCTTGTACATTAGTACTATAAGGGGCTGATGAGAAATTAAAGCTCTCTTGATCTCACTTTTTTTTGCAATGAAATTGTATTTTTCTTCTCTCGCACACATTAAGGTCGAACTCTCTCCTTTCTCTTTTTCTCTCTTATTTTTCACACTCTCTTTTTCTCTCCTCTCTTTTTCTTTTCTCTTATGTTCAGCCTCCCTCTCTTTGTCTTTTCTTTTTTCAATTGCTCTTTGTATTTTTAATTGATCTTCAAGAAATTGTTTTGGAGTCAATAGTACAAGTGACATTGGCTGTTTATTCATGGTAAAAGAGTACCTATTGTTGAAACCATCATGTGTGGTTCATCGATCAAACTGCCACGGCCTTCCCAACAAGAGGTGACATGCATGCATGGGGAGAACATCACAAAGCACCTTGTCCTCATACTTTCCAATAGAAAATGCCACCATCAGCTATTTAGTAACCTTGATCTCACCACTATCATTCAGCCATTGAAGTTGGTATGGCCTTGGATGCTTCAAGGTAGGTAACGTCAATTTCTCCACTAACTCGGTGTTGGCCACATTTGTGCAACTTCCTCCATCTATTATCATGCTACAAACCTTGTTATTCACAAAACACCGTGTATGAAATAAATTCTCTCCTGATTATTATTCTCTTCTTCTTTAGACTGTGCACTGAGAGCTCGTCTTGCCACTAATGACTCTCCAATTACAGCACACTCCCCTTCATAGGCATCTTCGAGAGGTGGCATGTCATCTACTTCTTCTTTTTCTTCATCCTCTGAAACAATCTTTCCTTGAGCTGTAATCAGCATTACTCTCTTGTTTGGACATTCGCAAGATATGTGACCCCTGCCTTGACATTTAAAGCACTTAATGTCACGACTTTTTGAGGTAGGAAATTTAGTGTTACCTTGTTTAGGTGTAGCAACTTGTTTGGCATCCTTAGAGGGTTCGGTCTTTGGTTTGTTTGTTGGAAATTATTCCCGTTTAGGGGCTGGTCTCCATGTGTTTGAGGTAGCCATGTTAGATCCCCTCCTAGCCATTTTTCTTCGCTTCAATTGCTGCTCCACTTTGATGGCTTGGTGCACCATATCTGTCAGCTCCACATAATGTTGCATTCTACCACATCTGCAATCTCATTGTTTAAACCATGCAAGAACCTAGCCATAGTGGCCTCCCGGTCCTCCACTATAGTTGCGTGGATCATGGCGACCTCCATCTCTTTATGATATTCATCAACACTCCTATTTCCTTGTGTGAGGTGTTGGAGCTTGTTGTACAACTCCCTATGGTAGTAACTCCAGATGAATATCTGCGCATGATTGCTTTCATTTCGTCCCACGTCTCAACAGTTCGCTCTCTGTTTCTTCTTCTATCCTTCAACAACTGATCCCACCAAACAATAGCATAGTCAATGAATTCAATTGCAACGAGTTTTACCTTTTTCAACTCAGAGTAGTTGTGGCAATCAAAGACCATCTCCATCCTCTTCTCCCAATCTAGATACACCTCAGGATCATTTTTCCCTTGGAAGGATGGAATCTTCACCTTGATGCTTCCTAAGTTATCATCCTGCCTCTGCCTACCTAGCCTATCTTCTCTATTCTCTAAACCATGCCCAAACCTGCCCCGGTTATTAGGTGTAACATCAAACTCCTCCCAGTCATCATCATCCTCTATATCCCCCCATTGTTCACCATGGTGTACATGTCTAGGTTGCCTAATAGGGTTATTTTGGTGTTGCCCCCTAGGTGCCCCCTCTTCCAACCTATCCATTCTCTCATGTAAAGGTTCCAATTCAGCTCTCATCATCTGTCTCAATTCCCCCATCAAAGCTTGTAACTGTTGGTTCGGAATAGTTCGTTGTTAGACCTCTTTAATTAAATTATCTTATAGATTGTGAGACATGTTTAAAGTCTACAAGAAAAGGTTAGGAATCTCACAAGCACTCCCTCACGTGTTTCACTCAAGAATGATTCGCTCACACTTGTGTTTCACTCAAATTGGCTCTTAACTTGATGTTCTCAATGCTCTTGCCTTTTTCTACTCGTTGTGACTTCTCAAATTCTTAATCAGACTCAAGAAACACACAAGATTCAAGCAGTAATTCAAACAAACTAGACTCTACCCAAACAATCTGCAAGATTTGACATGCAATTCATAGAATGGCAAACGAAGACTCAATAACAAAGATGCTAAATCACAAGAACGTGTAAAATGAATAGCTGAATTTTTATTTATTTATTTAATTTTTCTTTTGCTATGGAGTAAAGTATGTTTTGGGCTTGTGAAACCTTATAGAGGTAAAAACAAACAAAAAAAAAATTAAGATAGGTCTCTAGAATTTTTTTTTTCGGACTCTAGATTCGACTAAACAAGAACAAGAACGTAAAATAAAGGATAGTCAAACTCGCCTTGGAACCTAAGCTCTGATGCCAACTGATATGAACCCCGCCGACTAACGCGACAAGACCTGACACCAAATCTGGAATCAAACTCTTAATCCCTTAAGACACACGTTTGTTGAGTCTTGATCGGTAGTCTAGAGAGACGTGAACCAAGAACCACAGATAGGAAGATGCCACACCTAGAATTTGCAAGAACACTTAAACTCTAGATGATAAGTCAGTTTGTTGAATGCCACAAGATTAATCTTGATAAGTTCAAAGAGTCTTCTCAAGAAAATAAGAAGAACACAAGAAAGTCTCATCAAAAGTCATGAATAATGATCTGATTGATTCAAATTGGAATAACAAAGTGTTTACAATTATATTGGAACGATTTTCAGCCCAAAAGAATCCCTAATTGAATGTTGACTTAGAAAATCCCTTAATTGGCGCTTTCCTATGCGAAATTAAGCCCTATAATCCAACTTTGCTGGCTGTTATCTAATAGAAATAACATAAAAGGAAAGTAGCTAATTTTATCCCTTAAAATGTGCCTAACCTGATCTAGAAAAAGGGAAAATATCCAGGTTTGTTTTCTTGCCTAACAAATCCGAGTTTGGCAACTAAAAACTCATGAAAATTACATTAGAAAGATAATTTGATGACGAGACTCGAACATGATGACATGGCACCCACATGTCGATCCAAAATAGGAAGTTTACCCCACAATTTACTAGAATCATGCACCATCATCAATGTGAATCTTTTAGAACCTTAATCATAGTGACTAGGCTCTCTTGTTATTGATTTGGGCCCATACTGGGGCTCCATTTATATGACATGTCACAAACTTGTTGAATGAGCCCGTTCAATACTTCCTTGAATCGCTTGGCCTTAGATCTTGTGATTGGACCACTTGAATGGCTTAAGAGATCACGAACATGGCTCCTAACTTGTACAGCTCCATTGCTTGCATCACTATATTTCCATGATTTATGAGTAAGCATGTATATATAATTTTGAAAGAAATTCTCTAAGCTTGTATTCTAAAATTATAATAATAATATCCAAAGAAATGGGTCTGTCTTTATACCAGAGGGTTGAGTAGGCAAGGTATGCAGGGGACCGATAAGCATACAATGAATAAATGATATATGATGGAGTAAGAGTGATAAATACATGAGGTTAAAAGACCAAGATGGAAAAGCCTTTTATATTGAAATTTAGATACATTTAGTACCTGAGATTAAAAGACAGCAATGCAAACCTGTATTAGTAATTGGCCAGAAAATGAATAATGAGTGAACAGGTTCCAAAATTATAGCCCACTAGTTACTGAAGGTATAGAAATATCACTGAGCACTCTTAAAAATAAATGATAAACATTAAATGAAAAGGAGATACAAAGAAATGTTCAATGAATAAACACATCACTTAAGTTTGTCAGTTTAATATGTTCATTATGGATTACTTTTTAAACTATTTTGACATTTTTAGGTGAGGAATAGTTAGACACCAGCAATGGTGGGGAGACGAATTGGAGACATGCAGTCTAATGGTCTATTTTATTGAATAAATAGTTGCTTTTATTTATGAGAATTTATGACTTTTTGTTAATAATTTTCTATTTCACTTCATAGAATAAACCTTCTGTTTAACGTTTAATCAAACACTGTACATTTGATCTTTGATATCCTCGAATGTAGATCTTCATATTAGATTTAACATTTTAATAATACAGATGTTTTATTGGCTTTGCTTGTATTCACCTTTGTAATCGTAGTAGACATTCCAGTCTTACTCTCTTCCTTCTTCCCTTTGTTTCTCAAAATTTGGGCTTCCAAATCTTGTGCTTTTAAACATATTTTTTCAAAAATATTGATTGTTTAAAAAGCTAAGATGTGAGACAACTTATATATGAAGCAATTGGTGCATACCTTTTGGCCGTCAACTCTTGATTTTGACCTAATAAAGCCAAAAATATCCTTAAATAGAACAGCAAGAACACTCAAAAAAATTAAAAAATTTAAACATATGGTTTGACCTCAAAAATGCTAAAAAAAACTTAAAATGGGTTTTCATATTTTTCTCTTTTATTTGTCTGATTATTGAAAGTTTTAGCCATTTTAAATACCAAAATTAATTATTGATCAATATAAGATATAGACTTATGTATTAAATCTAATCTTATTGTATGCATTTGATGAGTTAAAAGATCAAAAGTATAGTTTTTAAATAAACTTAAAACACATAGTCTAAGAAGATAAATATCTTATTATTTTATCAAGTCTGACCTTCAATTTTTATTTAGAAACATAACATAATTTTATTTAATCATATATAGGGTGTTGGAAAAATTGGTTTAGAAACGTAACATAAGTTTAAAATTTTTATTTAATCACCTAGTATCTAATTGTGTTGTTATAAACTACAAATTAAATATAATTTATGGTATTTATTATGGATCAAAAACAATACTTCAAACTGAACAATTTTTCAAAGAAATCTTGACCATCAGATCTTTAATGTTATTCTCTTTCTTCAAATCATTATAAGTGTGGGCACAACTCAACAAATCTCTACCACAACCACTACCATTCCAATTACTATTGTGTTGAGGAACTAAGATTACTAAAGATAAGTAATATAAGCTCTACTTTGTCTAATTTGCACTATAGAAATCTAAGACAAAGTGGTAGGAAGAGTTAGTAGTCCGTTTTGAAATTAGGATAAAATCTTCTCCTTATTCTTTATAGTTGACGTGTACAACAAATATGGCCACTTTGAATTTCATGCAAAGCCTTCCTTAAAATGTGTAGAAATTCAATCAATTACGAAGTAGAAAATTTGTGATTTTCAACATCACCCAAGATAATTTCAATTCAAACAATTCTAATTTAAATTAGAATTTCATTGTTTAAATAATTATCTAGTTTAAATATAAGTAAGAT
Organism: Artocarpus hirsutus; assembly: GCA_946598075.1. Lineage (NCBI taxonomy): Eukaryota > Viridiplantae > Streptophyta > Magnoliopsida > Rosales > Moraceae > Artocarpus > Artocarpus hirsutus. The sequence continues at coordinate 13,733 of CAMOHE010050156.1, forward strand.
TTAAATTAATTATTCAAATACAAAATTTAAATAATTGATTATTCCAAAATCTCAATAACCAGTTTGAATAATTATTTTCTAGAATTAATGAAATATTTAATTCATGTGAAATAGCAAAGTGTAGAACTAACTCTAGTAGGCCTATGCCTACTAACAGTCCCGAACTGGACTATGTCTTATGCAGCCCATCAAGTCTAGTAGCCTGACTTATGTATACTTATGTCTTACTGGTGTTAGTCTACATTTACCTGATTTATTATAAAGGAATTAATGAAATAGCATTTGGATTTGGACATATCTTATCAAGTTCTAATAATAACAAAAAATTAATCCTTGATTAATTTTTCGTATAATTATTTACTTGGTATTACTCTATTGTAGACTTAAAGTTACACTCTTGATAATATACTACATTACAAGACTCTAAAATTAGTCTTGTCCATAGCTTTCATATTATATGTCCCCATAAGTTATCCATATTTGGATGAAGGGCAAGTTTGGTTTTACCTTCCAACTATTTTATCTCAAAGATTATTTCACCATTAAAAAATTCATTCCTTTTGTAACACAAACAAATAAAATATCATTTAATTACCATATGTATCCAGATGACCGAGACCTCGTAACATTTTTCAATACTTGAATAATGTCTTTAGAGGTTAACACTGTATTTTTATTAGAGGGCTATGAATTCTATATTTGTTTTTTATGATCTCATCAAATATAGGTTGTATTTTCAACATACTGGCAATTAAGAATTCATTCATCAAATATCTTGCCTTTAGCATATCAAAAGATAGAGACTACAAATATGGAGTAATGAATCCACTTTAGTATTAAGATAACATAAAAATTATTTCTAAAGTGAATTAATTAAAGTTAAATGGATTTATTATTAAATCAATTATACTTTAGATCCAATATGGTATGCAATCACGATTAGGTCTATGACATCAAAGTGTCTACCGTGGAGTCAATTAGCTCTGACGACCAAGATAGACCACTTTCCTAATTAGACATAGATCCTTATTATAGTCTTATTCGAAATAGCATGTTTAGATTTATCTATAGATTGCGGACTATATATTTAGATTATTAATCTTCGAATTAAATCTATCCGCATATAAACTTCTAATTCAAAGACTTAGTTATACTAGTCATGGATCATATATTTGATTAATATATATAATGATTAATATGAGGATCATTATTGATACATGAAATAATCACATTAATGTTTATCTAACCAAAAAATGTCATGAATATAGATAAAATATTTGTTGTTTAAGGAACCGACCCTAACATATGGTTTATATATGGAAAAATGTGATCACAAAATTTTGTGGAACAGATTTAGGCACTTTATTAAAGATAAAATTGTAATGGGGATCTACGTCCAAATAGAAAGGCGGTTGATCTCGGCCTTTGGAGTAGGATTGACAAAATGATAGATACATTGATATATTAGACCTAGTGGTGGTCATATAACAAGTTGGGCCTAAAGTGTTAATTGAATTATTAACAATTCTCTTTACATAAATTAATCCACTTTGATAATAATTTATGAGTGATCTTTAGCACTCACAGATATAAAATTCGTAACTCCTTGATAAGAGTTAAATGTTATTTAGGAAATTGAAAAAAAAAACAAAACAAAAAAAATAAGACTTGGTCATTTATAATTGGATTAAGGACAAGTTCTGTTTTATTCTCCAATTATTTTATCTCAAAGTTTGATTATTTTACTTATTGGAAAATTCCATTCATAACAAATATAAACAAAATATATTCAGATGACCAAGGTCTTGTTCATTTTTGAATTTTCTAAATAATGCCTTTGAAAGGATAATATTGACTCTTTGTTAGAAGGCTATGAATTTCGCATCTTTGGACTATTCTCTAATCGAATATAGGTTACATATTCAACATACCAAACAATGGAACCTTCGTTCATCACAATTTCTATCTTTTGCATATCAAAAAATACAAGCTACAAAATAAAGTCATGAATCTATTTCAGGATTAAGATGACACATAAATAATTGTCAAAATGAATTGATTTAAGTAAAAGAATTATTTTTAAATTAATTATACTTTAGGTCTAGTCCAATATATGATCACTATTAGGTCTAATATATGAATGTGTTTATCATGAAGTCAACCCATTCCTATGGTCAAGAAAAACTACCTCCCCAAATGGACATAGATCCCAATGTCTTATCATATATAAAGTGCCCATCTTTATGCATAGATTGCAAACTATATATTTAGACTATTAATCTTGGAATTGTATTTATCTGCACCCACATTAAGATTTGGTTCTAATAGCCATGGATTACATGTTTTCCTAACACATAATTATATATATATGAAAGTCACATGAGGATCATTATCAACACATAAAATATTTGCATTATTATTTATTTAACCAAAAATATCATCAATACAAATAAAATATTTGTTCCTTAGAGCACCAATCTTGACATTTCATTCTTCTCTTTCTTCTTCTTTTTTTTTTTCCTTCTCTTCCTTTCTCTTGTTTTGTGTTTTTTTTTTTTTGGCTTTTCTTGCTTTGTGTTTTTGTCCTCCTTTTTTGTTTGCATCTTTAATCCTTTTTTTGTTCCTTTTTTTTTTTTTTTGCATTTTTGGTTGTTTTTTCCAAATATGTTATATATTATCAATTTCACTTCATTTAACTATTTTTTAATGTATCATCAAAATAGTTTTTCCTTCTAATTTATCCTTATTATTGTTTTTCATCTTCTATGATATTATTTTATCAAGCATGATCTACAACTTTCCTTCTCTTTATTTTAACCTTTCTTGCTTTTATGATTTTGATTCTCAATTATTTCTCTTCTCACATTTTTTCCCCTTGCAATTAGAACTATTGTTTTGTCTCATAAACTCATTACTTTAATTTAATCCTGTTAAAACAATTTCTCTCACATATATTTCTGCATACACATGCACATTTGATATGCTCTTCTCGACCACTATTTTCTCATAATATACCTTCTATTTAATCTTCTATATGATTTTGCTAACTATTTTTTTTAAAGGTCAAATTTGTCTATACATACTCAACTTTTCTCTTTCACACACGTTGAACCAAACGTATGTTTTGATTGAAGCATGTATTCTGATCCATTTGTTTTTTTTTTTTTTAATCTTATGTGAACAGTTGTGAAAAAGATCGAGGATAACAAAAGAGATGAAAATGTCCTACTTATGTATCAAGGCTCTAAATTGATTAAGTTTGACGAAATAATTCATCATGCTAAGACAGCGGGAATAGACTTGTGTGTTTTCTTATTCATGTCCCCTTTATTCATGAATACTCCTTTATTTTCCTAATAATATTGTCATGTCAATTAAAATGTGTCAATTAAAATATCATATTACTAATCATGTCAGTTAAAATATCTTAATTGATGTAGCATAATATTATTTGAGAGACACAAATGGGATAAGAAAAAGAAGTTATATAAGCTGAATTCAAGATACGAGAGTAGCTCTTTTTATTCTTTTTTTGTAAATCGTATGTATTAAATGAATCTCATGAAACTTTTTCTTTTCTAATCTACTTTTGTTAAAATAGTTTTTCTCAATGCAATTAATAAAATATTTTTTTACTTGTTGTCAATATTCTTTTTTAAATGTGTTCCTCATAAATGTTTTTTTTTTGCCACTCTCAAATAATATCTTCTCAGATTTACCCGGACCTGTACAACTTTTTTCATTCAACCTTATCAAATTCTTTTTTAAACATGCCCTATAAATAATTTGTGATCTGATTTTTTCCCCTAATTATTTTTTTAAAATGTGCTATACTTGGACTCCTCTTTTTACTGAACTAAACTAGGAGGAAAAAAAAAAAGAAACAAAGAGAGTTACACTCTCACATTTTGAATTCAGCTTATATAGCTCATTTTTCTTATCCTATTTGTCTCCCAAATAAAATATTTTTATGTTATATTAATGTCGTATCAATTAAGATATCTCAATCGATATGATTAGTATTATTTTAGCCAGACATGCTCGGGCCGTTTGGTTTGATAACTATTAATGACTAGTGTGGCTCAAGTTCTTATTTAGTTCTTATTTAGGTAATGAGAATCCCATTAGTTTGCGTTTAGTGGCTTGTTATTCGATTCCTCTGAATAACTTTTTAAGTACTCTTGAGTCAAATCTCTTGAATTCACTCTTGGCTGTTTTCTCCCAATCTCAATGCTCATGCTATAGTTGAGATTCCCCATGCTGTTACTCCCGTGAATCTACCAACTTTCCCCAATTTTTCTTTACCGTTGCTTTCCTCAATATTCTTATCGTTTTAAGTATGTGTGTCTCTGCTGCAAACCCTAATCCATCTCTCTCTCGGGTGTCTCTCTCTCTCTCTCTCTCCCTCGCTCACTCTCCTTCAGAAGGCGACCATTTTTTTTGGTGGTCAGAGATTCGGCCCTCAAGTGGCTCGTCTTCTCCGCCGATATAGATTCCTCCACCGTAGACCATATCTAGCCCATCGGCCTTTACTGTGTGGTCGTTGTTGGGGTCGGAGTACATGACTGGTGTCCTCGCGAGTTGCTTGGGTTCGGCCAGAGTCCGACCATTCGTCGGTTGCCTCAAACACGGCAAGTAGTTCGAGCTCTATTCCTCTTTTTTTTTTTTAACAAAAATCTGTGCTCCAATACGATTGTTTAGAGTCTTTTTTCCTATGTTTCTGGTCTTGTGTTCATGTGGGTTTCTACGCATTTCGGCTTGCAAAAGGGCGGTTTCTGGTGTTGTGTTCATGTAGGTTTGTGGTGTTGTGTTCATGTGGGTTTCTGGCCTTCTGTTCATGTGGGTTGCCTGTTCATTAGAGAGAAACTATTAACAAATAGTTAAAGAGTGATTTGAGAAACAGACACAAGACTTTCAAGTTTCATGTTAAACGGTTCTTAAAAAAAAATAATAATTAGATTTACAAAACTAATGCGTGCAAATACAGTTTAAAGCAACAAAACAAAGACCCAAAAATTAAGGGGACGAAAATGTTTACATTCAACATGAGATCTGCAAGAGTTGACATAATTCAGACAGGTCAAAAACATCAATTTCTTAGTGGTACCCTGTAAAAGAAGAAGAATCCAATGCTATATCTTACAATATATGCATATACATATACATATATATATATATATGTATGTATGTATTTATATTTATATTATGGAAAATTCTGAATCTTGTGGAAAGCATATTCTCTATTTCCCTTAACATCCTAGAAAAGAAGCTACCTTTTAATATATCAACTTCTTTCTTCTCTGAACAAAATCATATACAAATTGTGGCAATCGAACTGATAGATGAAGAACAAAAAAGACCATGGAAACTTAACCAACTAGAATTTTCTGTTTGAAAGCGAAGAAAATGCTCTAGAAATTCGGATCACAATGCTGTATCATTCCTACATCTCCCACAAAACATAATTACATTTCATATGAAACAATCCTTAAAAATTTCCATGGAAGTATATTTTCAAACTTTAATCCACTGCCTAGATCAAATCTGAAGAACACACTTATTTTCACTTAATTCCACAAAACATGTTTATTTACACATAATCTTTTAAATTTAAAGCACTAATAAATGGAATCCATACCAAATAATAGAAATGCATTATTACTTTCATACCACATTTTTAAAACAAAAAAAAGAAAAGGACAGGGAATACAGATTCATGCAACTAATATATATATTAAAAGTTTTCATCAAACTAGAAAAGACCCAGAATAGAATATATAAAAAAATAAGATAATTCAAAAATACCCATCTGAATTAAGCCAATAAAACAAATCAGCAACAGTTGCCAAAAACAAATAAACCTAGTGGTGAGATAACAGAGTAGTAACTGCTACAGATCAAATAAATAAATGAAGAACCAACTAGATTATGTGGATTCCAAACTTGGGTTCCGTTTAATTGCATTGAATTATATATAGAGTCTAAGGAAAACGACAGAAAACTACTGAGATTAAGGCTCAAATTGTGGGAAGATTTATGGATTGAATCCAATTTTTGTGACAGAGTGAAGAAGGAATGAACGAAACAGAGAAAAGAGTGAAAAAAAAAGTGGAATAGAGGGAGCACGTTAATGGGATTGTTGTTTTTAAAGTGTATTTATTTGCTTCTTATAGTTGAGATTGAAAGCCACGGAGAGTTGGTGATGATGATGATAATCTCTGTGGTCTGGTTCGACAAATAAGAGAGAGAGAGAGAGAGAGTGAGAGAGAGAGAGTTGTGGGAATGAGCTTGTCATAATGAAATGGATAGATAGGTTGGCCAAAATATGTGTGAAATGACTAAACTGCCCCTATCTCTCTCTCCGAAATTTGTGTCTTCGTAATGTAACTGTTAAACGGTTTTTTGTTGTGTTTTAACTGTTGGGAAGTTTTTAAATTCTGAATGTTGGTGGAGGGACATGGGATTAATGGGGGACACGTAATTGTAAATATTGTGCTATAGGCGAGCATTGGAATTGGATTCTGTTTCCATTACATAGAACAAATGTGGATTGTAGTACATGAATTGCAGATTAAATTGTTTATTACGGTTTGGTTTGTTGTTTTTCCTCTCAGGTTTGTTTAGTTGCTTTGTTGGATTGATAACATTCTTTGTGATGCAAGAGCTTGAATAGTCCTCAGCCAAATAATAGCACTATTAGACGCCCCGAAGGAATTCTAATTAATGATGAGGGCTACCATTTTTGGGTTTTTGAGACTTGTCTAATTTATGTCCTTTTTGTTCTTCTACTGTAAATGTCAAATTTGCGTATGTGCTGACTACAACAAAGAAGGCCTGTTATATTTGTATAAACTGTAACAACACTTGTCACACACCTAGAATTGTGTATGCACAATGACACCCTCTTCAGCCCATTGAGTTAAAATTTTCTTAAGTCCAACTTCAGGAGCTATATCTTGATCAATTCATGTCTCCAGAGCATCGCACTAAACCTTGTGCAGAAAGTCCCTATAACCAAACCTTGTGCACAAAGTCTACTTTTTAATATGCTACTGTGATGTCAAGTTTGTTATGTTATTTGTGATCACTAATATGTGATATATAATAGTAACATTGTGAAATGCCCTCAATGTGTAATGTCATTTCTATACCACTCTTTCTTGTTGCAGAGCATCGCACTATGTTGCTGATCTATTTTCTCTTTTTCCTTTTGATTTTTTGGTTTACTAGAATTTAAACTTGATGAGTATATTAGTACTACATAATGATCTTAGAGAAAGTGCTAGCTAAGATGACACTAAAATTTGCTTCCTCATGTTGGTTGAAGCTTTTAGTATTGTGGATTTCTGCGCTTAATATGCTACTGTGCTCTCGGTTGGCTATGCACAGGTTTGTGACGTTTTAAAACATTTGTTTCCACCTATCCTTGTGCGTACCAACCGGTCATAGCATTTCTGCAGCCGTCTTAAGTGCCAATCCACAATGATAATGCTCCTAATGTGAACAAGAAGAAGCAATTATAGTTTTGAGCCATTTATGTCTCAAAACTTATTAACTTGTTTTATGTTCTTGTCGTTCCACAATTTCACATGCATTGGATGTTGTGGGCTCTATGAATGCTTGGTGGAAATGGGAAAGATGGGGAAGAAAAGGAACGAAGGCGAGGCAACCGTTAATTGGAACAGACACAATGAGAGGGTGTTGTTATTGAGGTTGGTGGACCATCAAACAACCGCATTGGGACAACATCCATCAGCATTCGACTAGGACCGATGGGCGAGGGAAATTTTGGGTCAAGGTGTTTCGGGAGAACGATGTAAACAAAAGCGGAATCGGCTAAGGAAAATTTATCAGGTATATTCCGTCCTTATGAATGCGAGTGGCCTTGGTTGGGATCCTGACACCGGGGCCGTTAGCTGCGACCCACAGTATTTGGAGGATTTCTTGGTGGTAAGTTCTTTGGTTTTCACTGTCACTCGTCTTAATGCTGACACAAAAAAAAGTTTTCTGTGCTGATGACGCCGATCTTAATTCGTGTCTAATTTTATGTCCAGAGAACCCTCATGCCAAAGACCTGATTGACAAGGCTGTGTCGAATTGGCTGTTGATAGCGCAATTGTTTCACAGAGCGTCAGCCATCGCGAATCATGCTATAGTTTTGGGCTCCACACGTCTAACCTAACCTTCTAGTCCGTTGAGAAGCAATGTCGACCACAATAGTATCTGAACAGCTGGACGTAGAAGATGATTACAACGACATGGAGGACAGGGCGTACATTGCTAATTTGGTAGGAATAGACAGCTACAAATTAGGACAACGTACGACGAATATTGCTCCCACCTCTTGTACAATTGGGAAGAGCCCAGTGTGTAGCTAACGTCTGACGGATTTGCAGGTTGCTGCAACAGCCTTATAGAGCATCGCAGATTCGCTATCCAGCTGCAGCACCAGTAGGGGCATTGGTAGTGGGAGCTCAGGCCATCAACCCCCTACGGATGATGAGGAATGGAGGCAGTGTTTAACAATAATGAAAGAGATGAACATAGGGCCGGATCAATTCGTGGATTTTACGAAATACTACTCCAATAATCCCAAAATCCAAACTGCTTTCCGTATAGCTGATCCAAAATGTCGCATGGCCTTCGTACAAAGGGGGAGCACGAGAGTCCAATCTAGGCAGCGGCAACCACCAGAGCGCACACCTCTATTAGCAGTACTGTCGCAAGTACCACTGGCACCTTTCTTCCATCCTCCCGTCCATTTTCAGCAAGAGCCTCCATATTTCCCACGTCCACCATATGGTGGACATGACGGCTATTAGTTGATTCATTTTATTGCTTGCTTGCTATTTATTTTTCATTGCATTTTTTTTGTTCTGTCATGGACATTTTTTTACGGTCCATATAATTCATTGAATTTTCACAGATTGTATTCGTTGATTACGATTGTTATCTTCGATCGGATGATTTTATATTTGTTGGTGTTTATTTACATTATACACTATTATTTGCAGATGTCATTTGTTTACATTCTGTTAAATGTGTTCTATTCATATTCGGGTACAATCTTATATTCTCTGCAACTTTGACAACGAGCATGGTTTATATTTGTTATTCGAACTAAAGTAATGCCTTAAATATTTATTTTCTTATTTTTGGTGAGAATATTAATATTGGCTTCGGTTGGATGCTTAGAAATGGTTTATCTAACAAATATAAATATCAATCCATGTTTTTTTTTTTATTCTTACAACATATAATAAATTCATTGTAGGGATTTTATGTCGGATTTTCTTGTTCATGGAGATGGAAATAATGATTCGGACGACAACAATAATATTTACGACATTGCAGCCGCTTCTGCGGCACTCTTTGCTTCTGTATTTATGCAGCCTCATCAACAGCGCAACACGTTGGGATGCTTAGACATGTACGTGTTTCTAATTTGTTACATGGGCATCATAGTAGAATATATAATAAGATTTGAATGGGTGTTGACATGTTTACGATGCTGAGCGCAATAGTCCAAAACAAGGGTTTGTTACGACTCAATCATAATACCAATGTTGATGAACAACTGATGATATTTTTAAACGTCATATTACAAAGCCAAATGAATAGAGAAATGCAAGATTATTGGTAGCATTCAGGAGAGACAATTTCGTGCTTGTTCACACAGAGCCTCCATGCAATATGTGAATTGAGGCCGAAATGGAATGACCTACCCATGCTCGTTCAAACGCATAGGAACAAGTACCTTCTATGATTCAAGGTAACATCCATATTGTCAGTTGTAAAACAATTGCTTTATACCAAATGATTTCACAGTTTAATGCACAAGATTGCGTAGGCGCTATTGACGGTACATACATACTATGTATTCCACCCAACAAAAAATCGAGAAGGTATATTAATAGGAAATGATTTCACTCACAAAATGTCATGGGTGTCTACGACTTTGACATAAAATTTACTTTCATCTTAACTGAATGGAAGGGATCCGACCATGATACGCGAGTGTTACTAGACGCTATATCCGATCTAAGGAAACACTTTCCAAGACCACCTCTAGGTACATGGAAAAAACTTTAATATTGTTTTTAAGTTGACCTTTGCTTTTGTTGTATTCTTGGAATATATGTACTAACACCACTTGTGATTTGATTAGGGAAATTCTATTTAGTGGATTTTGGCTATCCCAACATTGATTGTTTTCTTACTCCATAACGAGGAGTTATATATCATTTGCAGGAGTATCGAGAGCGTAGGTAGGGTCCTTTCAAGGGAGTTCAACTATACCCACTCCTCTTTTCGCTACTGCATTGAAAGAACCTTTTATGTATGGAAGGCAAGGTTCCTAATATTGAAGAGCATGAAGCCCTTTTCATATGACAAACACAAGTTGATCCCAATTGCTTGTGCTGTGATTCACAACTTCGTACACATGTGGCAAAGCAATGATAAGATACTTTAGCAGTACTATGATGATGCACTACCGATGGCTAAGATAGAAGAAGAAAATGTTGACAAAGAAGATAGGGTGCAAGATGATGATGGGGTTGATGTAAACCCATTTATTCAAACTAGGAGTGACAATGCCAACATGAACACTCATAAGGATGTGATGGTGAATTAAATGGAAGCTTATGCACACCTTTGGTACTCTAGCAAACATTAGTATTTCAATACAGTAATTTTTTAATACATTAATATTAAAACGTTGTTACTTGAGCTAGGGGTTTCCCTTCACTTGTTTGCACAAAACGTTGTCATGTATATAATGACTTCGAAAAAGTAGCACGTTATCTAATTGGATTGTAATATATTTATTTTCGTAAATACTTTATGGAGTGAAAGAGAATTGATATTTCGAGAAAAGAAATTCACATCAAAATAACAAGAAGAATCAATAGGCAAAAAATAGAAGACTTAATACAGTTATGATTTTAATTTTATTTTAATATTATATTCATGTGCATCAAATATTGATTTTTTGGGTTCAATAAAATAGAAATAATTTATTTCATACAGCATGTTCAAGCACTTTTTTTAAAATGTGTTATTTTTCTAATAATTTTTTTTTTCCAATTTTGACAAAAAGATGCCTAAATCCTAATCCAAATTTCAATTATACCAAAACGTATTCATAACACAAATTAAGATTTAAAAACTTACCAAACACATTTAAATATTCTACCCAAATCAAATTTTAACTACTCTCACAACCAAACAATAACTTAAATTATAACTCAAATCACATTACTCAAACACAATCCAAATTACAATACTTTATCAAACGAATTGAAACCACCAATATTCGAATCTTTTTACCAAACAGCCTCTCAATGATACTTGCATTGATGCATTTTAATTGACGCGACAATATTAAACACAAGCCTATTCCCGTTGTCTCAGCAGCGTGAATTATTTCATCAAACTTAATCAATTTAGCACCTTGATACATAAGTAGGACATTTTCGTCTCTTTTGATCTTTTTCACAACTGTTGTATGGCTGTAAAAGCCAGCCCAAAAAATAATAAAATAAAACGCCACAAAATCCCATTGGTTAGAGACACACCATGGAGATCAGCCAGCAAGAACATAAATATGAACACAACTCTGTTAGGAGAAGTTCCAAACGCAGTCCTCACCGTTTGCAACCACAAAACCCTCCTACTCCCGACAATTTTTGTTTTAAAAAGGAAAGAAAAAAACAAGAAATGAAAATCCTTGCTCTTCGATAAAGGAGAGAGTTCCAACTAGTTCAGCCAGTTAATATTAGATGACATAACCACCACAATACAGAGTTACAGTAATGCTTCCGAAAACACAGGTCAGAATGGGGCTGAGCTTGTTCGTCGAAGCTGGTTCTTCGGCTCCGGAGATGGTGCACTTGGCAACAGCTTCTCAATCTCCTGCAAGACAAGGAAAAGTTTTATTTGAAGGGAATAGTTTTAAGGTGACACTACAATTTAATATATGGAATGTTTTAGGGGGAAATAAAACAACAGTCTCAGATTTGGTGACGTCTAGTACAACTTTTGGAAATATAGAGGACACCATGGTAGCATTAGGTTCAAACATGGTCAATATCATTCAGATAATCTTGTATTATGATATCTTTCATAAAAGCATTACAACAAGGAAGTTTACTAAAATCATGTATGATTAAAACAGAAGATAAATGGCTGAAGGCATTAGCCTTTCTGCAAATTTACTTCTACTACACTGCCAAAAGTTGAACTGGAATGTCGTCCAGGTCTTTGAAAATACGAGTAACCATAAGGTTTATTTAACACATTTTGCATGAACTAGATCCGCAAAATATCAAATCCAAGGGCATTAACTTTTCACCTAAAATACAAGACTAATCAAGTCATCACCAAGAAGTTATCAGAATGCACAAAAAATGTCTTCAACAATTCCCAAGTTACGATCTTGGAAAATTAAACTCAGGCGTGAAAACCACCTTTCCAAGAACAAAATAGCTTACCAAATGCTTATTCTACATCCATGCAGTAACATAACGCAATCTTTTCAACCATGGTGTTATGCTTAGATTTGACTATAAACAATAAATTTGAATCAGTTGCCACAACTAAAGTAGGTGGTAATAATCATCACCTTTGTGAAATGAATAATCAATCATGACCTTTAACAACAACTAAATAATTTCAAAATCTGTAGGTCTCAAGTAAATTAATTGGAGAAGGGGGCAAGATAACATTAGTTCCCCATAGCGGAAGCCCAAATCAACAAATAAAAGAAAGACGTCATCATCAGCAGAGACGGAGGCAAGCCAAAACTAGAGGGGCTCAAGCCCCCTCTCAACTTTTTTTTCCCCCTATGTACTCAAAAATTACTAAAATTTGAACAAAGCTCCCTCTAAAAAAGTTAAATATACATATAATATTCATTACGAGATATTAGCCCCCAACAAAAAATCCTAGCTCCCTCACCGATCATCAGCACTAACAAATGTAACAACATAGCGCAGGGAAGTGTGAGATCTCAGTGCGTTTTGAGTTTTGACTATGTAAAAGACTCAAATTTGGAAACACAGAGAAATTTAAGGGTAACCCCAAAAATTCATAATACTGTAATGCAGCTGATACTCCTTTTTAATAATAAATAAATGGATACTAACTTATTTGAACGTTCTCAATTCGAAATTTCAATTAGGTTTTCTTTTAAGCCGAAAAAGAAATCGCAGAACCTACTTTTACTTTCAAGAGAGAATTTAATTAATAATTCACTAACTGAATCCCCAAACACTTATGGTGCTTGTTAAAAGTAACATTAAGAAGTAAACGGACAGCAGGTATTGAGAAGTGATTAAATTCACTCCATATGATAATTAACTTCATAGCATATGAATTCCTCCATCTCACCTTAAAAAAAAAAAAAAAAATCAACGATTTTCCAGAGCTCCAGCAAAACATTTAACGAGTATATGACCCTTCAGACTCTACTTTTCCTCGCTTAAATTTAAAGATGCATTTTGGGGCTCTACGCGGACCCATTAAATGCCATGCGTGAAAACCATGACAAGGCTAGATTTGTTTGACTTTGTAAAGTCTTATATATTTCAACTGCTACAAAATTGATATTTTTAAATGCCGATTACACATTAAAGACATTGGCAGAAAGTCTTCAAATTTATATAGGTTTAACTGCGTAACCAAATTTTGGCAACATTAACCTCGGTATTGCCGTTAGTTCCACAAGGACAACTCTTGCTTTTCCCCCCGTTTCCACATCAGCAGCCATGTATATTAGATTTTTCATATTGCTGATATTTAAGTGATATCTCAAAATGTTTCCCCTCATTCTGGGGAGAGCATTCTTGCATAAGTCCAAATTAATTATAGAAAGAAAACAAAAAGCAATAAGAAATGAGAAAAAATATAGAGGAAAATCATGAATTCAGAACTGATATTTCCATGACTAGCACGTATATCCATGTTGTTTATCATATACTCATAACAGAAGTATTACAGATCATTTTATTGCATCTTACAGGCTAAATCAACATATAATATTAGGGCTTAGCATTTTTTTGAAACATAAAATTATAGCTTAGCATTATCATTCCAGCGGTCACAGGCGACACTTTGTTCACAGTGTTTGGCTTGTATATTTAGAAATTGAAAGATTTTGGGGTTTTAATCAGGACAAAAGCAGCAAAGCTCACAAAAATAGCTATTCTTGAATCTCCCCCATATAATCGATCCTCATATTTCCATTCTACATGGGTCAATTTTGTTTTCTCAAGATCCCAAAAACTAACAAATATAGAAAAACAATAAACCACATTGCAAAACTCAGTGAAGGTACATAACGATTTGAGATCCAAAATTATGAAAAATATGGCGAAGCAAGTTGAGCAACAAGTGAAAGAAATGATCTATAGTTGGAGTACTAAGTCGAACACTGAGAAAATTCCCCTGACGCATGGGGGGCTTGATCTTGATTTAGCCATGAAATTAGAAAGAAACACTTCCCCAATAGGCCAACATTCTTGCATGGCATAAGTTTGACATTTACATCAAACAACAAAATATATGTCTAACAAGAATAAAGGTTTGATACTGGCACTCCCAGTTTTTAATACCATATGCATACTTTTAGGGCTCTATATTTTATGTATTAGCTATGGAGGAAGAGTCGTCCTCCAGGGAAAACTAAAACTAAGTTACAAAAAAGGTGTCCAACTCCTAACGAGATCAGAGAAAAGCAAATTTCTAACTCTTTTTCTTTGTTGATCCAAATAACTACCCATAACTTAACTCTGTCCAGATAACAATATTATCCTCCTCACACCCCAAAAAAATACGACAGTTTCTCTCAATCCAAATTGCCCAAACAATTGCTAAGACAGCCACGTTGGCTAGGATAATTCCTCTAGAACCAAGAACAAAACATAGAGAGGTCTCGCAGAGTTCTTTGCAAGACCTGCAAAGAGCCCAATATATTTTCCTTCAATCTTGACGAACAGTATAAAGAAGAGAGTCAAAAAAGTGGACATCGGTTTCTAGTTTCTGCAAATGGAAGTTTAGATGCCCCCAGAAAATGCACTAAGGTCCATAAGAAACTATGGTAAGAACATTAATCTTAACATTATCACTCAAGATTGCACTCAGCACTGTTGTCAGCATGTAGAGAATCTGGAGCTATAGGCATTAAAACACGGTCGCTTAAGATGGTGTTTAAGAGTTCTACGGTCCTCCATCATTCTCAGGTTGTTATCTTCAGTTAAGAATTTTTCAATGGTAATGGCTCCAATTTGTTATTGGTATAGCAACTTGTCCGCTAATTTGCCTATTTGTTCTTAGAGTCGTACTTAACTACTTGAGTCTTCACTAAAAGCAACAACTAATAAATTAATAAATAAATAAATGAATAAAACTAGGATCATTCCAACAGTCGAGATAAATCAATAAAATAAATCATTAGCACCCATATTTTACAAGAAGCATCAACCATCAACTGGTTCAAATTCCTAATTCAAAATCGTAAGTTAACATCCTGTAGTAATTGCAAAGCATTTTCACTTTAATATGCAAGAGATCAACCCATAGACCAAAATAAAATGAAAAAGAGTTATGATGCAGAGTAACAAACACAATTCCAGAAAAAAATATAAAAGAATTGTAAATCAAAATATGAGAAGCATAGCTAACCTTCTGCATTCTGAGCCTTTCATTTTCCTCTTCTAGACGTGAGACCTTGTTTTCCAGTTCATGTGTATATGCCTGCCCGACAACATAAATGAATGTATTATACACATACCTATATATATATATATATATATATTAAAAAAATCCTACATAGAAAACAAGCCAAAACAAGCGAAATCCATAAGGGGAAATTAGAATGTCACCTGTCTCCTTGCCCGAGACCGGGCTGCTGATTCCCTATTCTTAATCATTCTCTTTTGCCTCCTCTCTACTGTTTTCTCAACCACGTCTTCAGGAGCAACTCTTTTCCGTCCAGGCGTCTGGGCATCTGAAAGAGTGCCCATTAAAGAGGACGGTGACATTATCATTTGGTTTTCGTAAGCTGCTTCCAAGATGGCATTACCACTATCTGGATGAGGCTGCTGAATCACATGGCCAGGCATAAAAACTGCCATTGTGTTCAGTTGATGCTGATGTTGTTGCGGCTGCTGCATTGAAGGGAGTTGGTATTGCATCCATTGAATATGTTGTGAAACATCATGCTGTGGCGGAGCAAGTGGATCGATGCCTAAAACAGGTGCAACACCACCCTTTTGGGTGGATGGAGATTTGGCAACCACTCCTGCTTTCACCAAGAAATCCTCAAGGGTCATCTCGCCAAGAGTAGGATGCTGTTCCTGAGCAGCCCTTTCTTGGCTGCCATCCTTTTTCTGTTGAATATCTTTCCAAACCTCATCAACAGTTTTTTTGCTAACATCTGTGAACAAGGTTAGGCTCCCTCGCTGAGGCAGAGGTGAGGCAGACGTGCCCTGGCCAGCGGCCAGGGCACCCGAACTATCCACGACTGTTCTAGTGCCCTGATTAGCTTCTGCTGACCAAACGCTCTTCAGAAGTTCGTCGAGATTCATGCTGCCAAGTGGCTTTCCCAAATCACCAAGCTGGTTCTGGACCTCATCAAGAGTGAGACTATACAAGGAACCTTGCCGGGTCAAAGACTGCTGCAACTTGGGCTCTTGGACCGCACCACCTTGAGACCCCATTGTTTGAGTTCTCATTCACCACGCTATGAACCTTATTATATCCAAACCATTCCAGAATCAACCTCTCAATAACCTGCAACGAAGAATAAGAATTTTCCAACTCTCAATATCAACTCACTGCTGTCAGTTAAAGGAAACTGCCCAAAAAAGGGCATCTCAAACCATAGCAAACATCTCAAAGCAAAGCCTCAAAAAAAAAAAAAAAAAAAAAAAAAAGAACAAACAAACAAACAAAAAAGCAACAACAACAACAAAGCCCGAAAATCTCAAAACGCCCACAAAGCTCAAATTAAAAAAGAAAACTCGTCAAACAAGTCACATGCATGTAGAAAATATTAACATTCTCCACAAACCCAAAAGAAAACCCCAAAAGTTAACAGAAGAGAAAACGATATGTAAGTCAGCAGAAAGAGGAGAAACAAAAGCATAAGAAAATCCTCGAGCCACAAACGAAAATCCCCAAGCCGAAAGATTTTCTTTTAATGTTTGGATTGAAAAAATGATCCACAAAACGGCCCAGATCAAAATTAAATACAAATTGCACAGGCAAAAAATGAAAACTGTTCAAATCGTTACATGCATGTAGAAGATTTCGACATTATCCAGAAACCCAAATATGCCCAGAAAACGGTTTCTAGAAACTATTTAGACATAACCAAAGTGAAAACCCTCCAACAAAAAGACTCCTTCCCCACTTTTTTTTTGGTCCTGCGGACACAAACCAGCGATGAACAAAATGGCCCCGATCAAAAGAAAGAGACATCACAACACATTAAGGAAAAATAATAATAAAAAAAAGGTGAAGAGAGAAATGCTGCAGAGAACAAACAAACTCACCAAAAGCTCCGAGAAAAAGAGAAATCTTTGAAATCGTCACATGCATGTGGAAGATATTAACACTGTCCAGAAACAATAAATGTCCAAAAACGATATCTAAGTCAGCAAAAAAGAATAACCCAAATGAAAAGCCTCAACTTCCATCGACTCTCTCTCTCTATATATAATAAATAATATAACAATCAAACAACGCATAATTTTTTTTTTTCATAGGAAAAGAGGAAAAGAAGAACAATGCCGTTCGTTTTTCACTGGGATTAAGTCTGATTTAACCTTTTAACTTATTATCGAAGGGAAAAAAACTTACAACTAATTAAGTTATACTCACTCATAAGAGTAGCATAATTTGTAACTCCCAAACTTTTTATACTAGCTTTCCTCAAATGAAAATAACATGGTATTATTTAGATTACATATACACCCTTAGGTTGAAAATCCACGAGTGAAATAAAAGTAAACGTGTATTTCTTGATGAACGCTTTTATTTAGAGGAAGGCAGTTAAAACTATTTGTCCACGGTTGCTTGTTTCATTCTAATGTACACTTTTGCCCTTGAAAATTAATTGTGAAAGGCAGACAGAATCGCCAAGATATTTCTTTTTTCTTTTAATAATCTTTTGAAAGGCGAAAAGAAAATAAAATGAAATCAGAAATCCTCCTCAACAAAAAATAAAATAGAATAAAATAATTAGAAAAGGCTCAAACATGTCGTAAAGCTGTTGTTACTTTGTAACCAAGACACAAAAGGGAAGGAAGAAAAAAGAAAACTTTTGGGAACTCAAGAAAAACAATAGTATATGAAAGTTTTATACTGTAATTTTATTTTTTTTCTTAATATGTAGTAATTATAAGTTTTGGTTAAAATTAAAATTGTTAAACACACTAAAATTTGTTATAAAAATTGATTTTTTCTAAAAAATGCAAATGGCAAATTTATTTTACAAAAAGGATTTATGTAATAATAAATTCAGCTTAAGTAGTCCATAAACATTCTGTTAAAAACAAAAGGGATTTACAATTGTCTTGAAGGAAAAAAATAAAAAAAAAAAGAAAAAGGGGAAAATTGCATTCCATATCACATTTTTCTCCTCAATTTTTTTTATGCCACAAATAAGAAAACTTTAAAAAAAAATATGTGCCACAAAATGTGATCTGTCACAAATTTATCAAATTTTAATCTAATTCAAAAAGGAAAAAAAAAAGCTTCCAGTTTCCCTCTTTTTCTTTGTTCTCGTCACTCTCTCTCTCCTCATCACTTGCTCTTATCCCTCCCTCTCTCTCACCTCCTTCTTCAATGGTTATCGCGACCTCTAGAAAAAAAATCAACTTCACTCTTTTTTTCTATCTCTTCCTTGTAAGCACTAAATATATATGTTAAAACTTAATGAATATGAATACACAGCAAAAACAAAAATTGGCATACCTTCCACCATTGTTGCAGAGCAGTCTTGTCACGCCCCGGAATACGGGAGGTGACGTGGTAGCTTGATTAAGTTAATTAAATAAAGATTTAGTTAAAAATTAGGTTTTAGGATTTAATTTATAAATAAAGAGGAGATAATTTTAAAATCGTTCATAGAGAATAAATTAAGGAAATAAAATAAACCATCATAATGATTAAGCAAAAAGAAAGAATATTAAAATATTTAAATATGAGGTGGAACGAGTATGGATCCCACTGGCCCACATATTGTGCACACACATGTAGTACTGACAATATTACCATACAACCACAGTCCCGAAATAAAAGAAAGTTAAAGATTTTACATGCCTTGAATTGTACTTTGACCTACCCAAATTTTCTACCGGTCGTAAGTCCGATCAGCGGACTTTTCTCTGATCCTAAGCTAATATCCACGTAGGATAAGATTTTAAAATAAATAAAAATGTGAGCGAAAAGTTTAGTATGACAATATTTAAAATAAACAAATAAATATTCTAATAGAACTTTCTTAAAGAATAAATAATTAAATAAATCAAATAAGTATTCTCATTTACTAAAATTTCATTAAAAACAGTTTATCAAGAATACCTTTTAATTCTCTTGGGCAAACCAAATATTCACCACCGAAGTGGCCCAGTTGGGTTTCGGGACCTGCCTCCAAGGTCGTTCACTACACGACCCGATATTTGATATAGCATCATGCCTATATGTCATTTTTATAGTTATTAAAATCTTCATTTACCACATATAGTCATTTACATTCATTATGGAGTTCATTATGAAAATATCTCATTCTACCATTGTAGAAAATAGCCAATAAAATCCTTTTTCAATCCATTACTGAAAACATTTATTGAAAATCCCTTTTTGGTAAAAATCATTTTAAAAATCGGGCTACCAAGGAAAAGGGGTAGAAGTCCTACCTCGATATTCGTGCCGATACCTCACACTGTGATACCAGTCCACTATACGTTAGCTCCGCGGATCCATGTATAACCTTAAATGAAAACTAGGTCTATTAGTATCTAACCTGAGATATCCTAGATTATTAAATCGTCTCATGGTGTCCTAGTGTGCCATTTAGCTTTATAAAATCATTTTATAGAGTTGGAATTTCAATCGAGGCTCAAAATAGTTAAAATGGGTGAAAAATCACAAAATTTGAGTTATGTTCGGTCGGCCTGCCGATTCCCCTGGTTCGGCCGGCCGAACTGCATAGTTCGGTCTGCCGAAAATCTAAGTCTAGTCGGTCGAACTTTTTCAGGTTCGGCCTGTCGGTGGTATGAATTCGGCCTACCGGACACATGAATCCGGCCTACCGAAGATCAAGTTTGGCCTACCGATTTGAAAAATTCCATAAATTTTCACGCACGGGTTCTCGGCCTCCTAAGTCCCAATCTTCAATCCAACCTATTTTTCTCAGTTCTTAGGCATAGATAATGATCAAAATTGATAAATAAACATTATTAAACACTTTTCAACTCATTAAAACAAGATTTAAGCAAGCTTTTCACAAAAATCCAAAAATAGAGAAAATGGAGGAAAAATAAAAAATCTTGATTTCAATCCATTTTTGATCAAACAAAGTTTGTATTCTAGTTATTCTAAGTTACTCTAACCTAGATTGAAGCTTTTCTAAGCTCAAACAAGCTCGAACATCAAAATATAAGAAAATTTAAAAAATAGAAAAACTTTTGAATTTTAAAAACTAACCTCGAATCGAAGCTTTAAAACGAGTTTGAAATCGTCCAATCGAGTTCTCAAGCCTCCAATCTGCTAACCCGATGCTTGAAATCAAATTTTGGTTCAAAATTTTAGAGAGAGGTTGAGAGAGTGAGAGAGGAACCGAGAGAGAGTGAGAGAGAAAGAGAGAACTGAGAGAGAGGGAGAGACAAGCGAGAGAGGAGAGAGAAATGAGTGAAAGAGAGAGAGAGAGGTAAAATAAATAGAGGAAGAGAGAAAATTGGTTGCACAAGACTATGTACAACAACACACTGTTTTCAAATCAAATTGATTTTGTTAAAATTTTCAATTTAACAATTAAAACAATTTAGAGTAAATTAATAAATAAAAATTATTAAAAGAATAAAATAACACGAAATTTAAAACCTTCACAAAATGATCAAATTAAGTTTAAAATACTCATTATGGCACACTAATCCACCATTTTACACTCTAATAACATTTAATTAATTTTTGGGTGTTACAACTCTCCACCTCTAAAAGAAATTTCATCCTCGAAATTTACAAGTCAATTCAAAAACAAAACAAATGTAGATACAGCTCCCGCATACTCGATTCTAATTCCCAGGTGGCTTCATCAACCTCGTGATGCTGCCACACAACCTTAACTGACGAAATCTCATGACGTCGTAAGCCAATCACTTTACAATCGATGACCTGAATCGGCACTTCTTCATATGTCGTGTCTTCTTGAATCTGCACATCCTGAAATGAAACGATCTTATCCTACTCAGGTGGACACTTTCGAAGCATCGATACATGAAATACATCGTGAACATGCAAAAGTTCTAGAGGAAGGTTGAGTCGATAAGCAACCACGCCAACACGTTGAGTAATCACGAACGGTCCAACATACCTTGGCGCGAGTTTTTCTTTTACTCCGAATCGCGAAATGCCCTTGCAAGGTGATACCTTCAAGAGTATGAAATCTTCAACCTCAAATTCCAAAGGTCGACGTCTTCTATCTACATAACTCTTCTGTCGACTCTGAGCTGCTCTCAATCGATCCTGAATCACGATAATCTTCTCGTTGCTATCACGAATCTCATCTAGTCCAAGGATAACTCTATCTTTCGGTTCGGCCCAACACACTGGCGATCGACACGGTCGCCCATACAGTGCCTCAAATGGTGCCATACCAATACTCGATTGATAGCTATTGTTGTTTATGAACTCCACCAAATGCAAGTATTTCTTCCAGTTTCTGCCGAAGTCTAACGCACAAGCACGTAACATGTCTTCGAGAATCTGAATAACTCGCTCAGATTGCCCATCGGTCTAAGGATGAAACGTCGTGTTGAAGTTCAAATCTATGCTTATAGCCTCCTGAAAGCTCCTCCAGTACCTGGCATTAAATCTGGTATCCCTATCTGATGTGATGGACAAAGGAACTCCATGCAATCGTACTATGTTCTGCATATACAACTCTCCAAGAATCCTCCTCGAACATGTCAATCTGAACAAAATGAAATGAGCTGACTTCGTTAGCCTGTCGACCACGACTCAAATCGCATCGTGCCACTACTCCATCCTTGGCAATCCGGTAAGAAAATCCATCGTACGTGCTCCCATTTCCACCTTGGAATAGGAAGTGGCTGAAGCTAACCTGCTGGCTTCTGATGCTCAGCTTTCACCTGAAGATAAATCGCGCATTTGGCCATGTATTCTCAAACGTCCTTCTTCATGCCTCTCCACCAAAATTGCCTCTTTAAGTCACGATACATCTTTGTACTCCCTGGATGAATGGCAAAGTGAGACTTATGAGCTTCGTCCATTACCGCATTATTTACTTCTGTGATAGTTGGAACCGCTAAACGCTCCCTGAAGTACAATGATCCATCTACATGTATCGTCAATTCTTCAAACTACTCCCTGTTCTGAATTCACGTCCAGATTCCCTAAAGATGCTGGTCTTCCCACTAGTTCTGCTTCAACATCTGAATAAGAGCTGGGGTTGTCTCCATATGATACACTGAAATACAATCGTAGTCCTTGCAACACTGTAGACCGAACTCACTTACCGTCGCATCCCTTTTCCAATCCTTGAGAGCCAAACAAGCGAGAATTCTTGAAGATTTCTAACTGAGCGCATCCGCGACAACATTAGCTTACTGCAATACAAAATCACAATCTTCCATATATTCTATCCATCTCCGCTGCCTCAAATTCAAATCCCTCTGAGTAAACAAATACTTAAAGCTCTTATGGTCGGAGAAAACCTGAAATGTTGCTCCGAACAAATAACATCTTCAAATTTTCAACGCATGAATCACCGCTGCAAGCTCCAAATCATGAGCAGGGTAATTCCACTCGTGAGGTCGTAACTGTCTCGATCCATATGCCACAACTCGTCCCTGTTGCATCAATACGCATCCAAGTCCACGCCCTGAAGCATTTGTATAAACCTCATGCGGCTTGTCACTGCTGGGAATGATCAACACTGGTGCTGAAGTCAACCGATTCTTCAATTCTTGAAAAGTAAACTCGCATTCTTCATTCCACTCGAACCTAACATACTTCCTAATCAATCTTGTCAACGGCGCTGCTATCTTCGAGAAATCTTTTACAAATTTCCTATAATATCCTGCAAGTCCCAAGAAGCTGCGGATCTCCGCCACATTCCTCGGTCGTTCCTAATCTACTATGGCTTCTATCTTCAATGGATCCACAGAAATACCATGCTCAGAAATAACATGACCTAAAAATTTGACCTCTATTAACCAAAACTTGCACTTTTCCTTCTTGGCATATAACTGATGTTCTCGTAGAGTCTGAAGCACGATCCTGAGATGCTGCTCCTGCTCCTCCCAAGTCTTAGAATAAACCAAGATGTCGTCGATGAACATGATCACAAACTGATCCAAGTAGGGCCTGAATATCCTGTTCATCAAATCCATGAAAGCTGCCAGAGCATTCGTCAATCCAAACGACATCACTAGAAACTCGAAATGTCCATACCGTGTCCTGAAAGCTGTCTTAGGAATGTCCTCTTCCTTAATCCTGAGCTGATGATATCCTGACCTCAAATCTATCTTTGAGAAGTACCGCGAACCTCCCAACTGATCAAACAACTCATCGATCCTGGGCAATGGATACTTATTCTTCACTGTGACTCGATTCACTTGCCGATAATCTATGCATAACCTGAGAGTTCCATCATGCTTCTTTGTGAACAAAATCGGTGCTCCCCACGGTGATGTGCTATTCTGAATGTATCCCTTATCAGCAAGCTCCTGAAGTTGCTTCCCGAGTTTTTTCATTTTTGCCGGTGCCATCTGGTAAGGTGCTATAGAATTCGGTGCTGTTTCCAGAAATAATTCAATACCAAATTTGATTTCTCGATGCCGTGGTAATCCTGGTAGCTCATCGGGGAAGAGATCCTTAAATTCGTCTACCACTGGAATTACTGCACGTCTTCTCGAAACACTAGGCTCTCCTTCCAAATCCATAAAGATAGCGTAACAAACTGTGTTCTTCCGCCCTCCAAGGCATGCCCTAACATGACGCTCACTCATTAACAGATCACCACCACCCTGGTAGGTGATTACCATCCCCCTATCAGACACTAGGGTCATTTTCCTAAGTTGGTAGTCCACTACTACACTATATATGGACAACCAGTCCATCCCTAGGATTACATCATAGGTTCTCATGGGGAGTACAATTAAATCACTTTTCAAAATCTCATCCCCAATCTTTATTTTACAAGCTTTACAAACACTATTCACACACACCCGCCCCAAGGGTGAATTGGATCTAAATATGTCTCTTCCCTTGTGCTCTTGCTTGTGCTACCGATGCCCTCATCATTTCATGATACGAACCCACCTAACTCCACCCCAAAAGCTAGCTCGTGAGGGGAGGTTTGTGAACCCATATCTATAACACCCAAGACCACCCTCTCTAACCGATGTGGGACGCATCATTCCCCACCCCTTTAGACTGCACGTCCTCGTGCCAACTCCGTCGTTAACCCGCACGGGCGACAGGGAACCTTTGTACATGCTCCCACCCGACCAGCAGAGGTTCGGCTCTGATACCAAATGATATGAACCACGCCAAGAACTAACGCGACCCTAACCAAAATTGGTCTCCAAGATCGAAACTCCTAATCGGATTTCAAATGGAACCGCGACCCAATGCCTAACAAGAAGCACGAACCTTGGTATGTGAGGATGCCACAATCAGTTATGGACGGACTGATTGCTAAGTCTTTGAACGCCACAGAATCTTTCGATAAGTTTGAATAGTTTGTTTAGGAACCGAAGAGAATTAAACCTCAAATTGTATGTAAAAACTTGTTACCATTGAATGAAATCCGTTACAATATATATAGTGATTTCCGCTTTGCGAATTTTGAGCTCCTAATTGCCCTATTGATTTCGGGTAAATCAATTACCAGCCAAAA
>CAMOHE010050157.1:0-12800 GCA_946598075.1 Artocarpus hirsutus
AAAAAGAAAAGGAACAACACCACATGCAGAAATAGGTTCATAAAATATTGATTTTCATGGACTAGGAGGATTATAAGCTACTCCAAAACCAAAACCTTAAGGGCGGTTGGTTTGAGCAGGGGCAGCGCCATGGACCGTGAAGAGCAGAGGTGGCATGCCAGGGTTAGGCGCAGAGGGACGTTCTCCCCTTATCAAGACTCTACCTGCCTCAATTGAATGCAAATTGACAAGAACAAGAACAGCGGTGAGAAGCAAAAGCGTGTAAATTAGAATACGCCTCATTTTGTTAGACAAGCTCAAGATAACTATTGCAAAATTAGGATAGAGGAAGTAAAAATGTATGAGAGAATAATAATAATAATATTGAAGAAACTAATGTACTTGACAAAAGGGCTATAAAGTGAATGACACAATATATTGAAGAAGTGAGGGAGAAGGTGAGGGGTTTTATAGCGCAGCGAATCTTAATATTCGACGAATTCAACATTTTATTTTCCATATTTTTGCATGACGTATAGAATATAGTATCTGTGACTAGCTAGACGTTTGACCAACGTGTGTCCTGGTATTAGCGCTTAGAAATTACATGAACAAGTTAGTCATGTATCTGCAATCTTTAGTTACAAAGTTATATGCCCCAGAAAGTACTCTGATCATTTTTTTTTTGCATTCACTTGAGATAAGTTTTAAACTTTATTATATATTAGATTCATGTGTCCAAAATGCGTACAAACTTTGTAGAAGAAAAAAAAGATTGCCCCGATTGTTAATGCACGTGATCTAGAGGGTCTCACATATATTCAAAAAAATCAAAACTCATGGTTCTTTTGTTACATATATTATCAATGGATATATTGTTTAATATTTGACATGCCTGAATCCCCCAAATCATAAGTCAAGAGTCAAAACACTTGAGCTTATATTAATATTTGTCTTAATTTCTTGTCTTCTTTTGGGTTAATCAGACTCAATACCTATCACGTGCCCTCACCCTTGCAATTAATGAATTAATCCAAGTCACACATCAAATTTTAGCGTTTTGTTTTTTCCTTTCTTATAGCTAATCCTTATGTTGATCTCACAACTTAATCTTTTTTTGAAAATAATAATTAATGAGTGCCAATTTAGTTGAGATATGCTCTGCTTTTTAAGTCTTTCAAATAAAAAGAGAGGGACTGATAACAGAAAAGCTCAATAAGTTCTAATTAGATTGGCATGCATCCTCTAAACAACTCCACCAAATCAAGCCCCCTACTCAAGTTATTAAGGAAAAAAATTACAAAGAAAAAAGATACCAGATGAGAATTACTTAACTAGCCTACAAAATCACGAGATGAGAATTTACGAATCATGTGCTTTTGGCGATCTCAACATTGATAATGAGAGTGTTTGAGAACCAAGTTTCCACCAAAGTTTCAATTACTACAGTATAAAACTCTTACATATAACAATGTTTAAGTTCTAATTTGGTTTCCAAACTCTCATCAGTTTTGTCTTCATCATGAGCATTAACTTGTATATGAGGTAGTAGGAAGAGTCCTGGAAGTTGCAGGCCTTTAACTTTGTAGAGTTGCCATTCATCCAAAATCCTAAATTACCATTTCATTTAAAGATTCAACCATTGACATGAAAATAAAGAATATTCCAATTATATAAGGTGATAAAATTTAACCGAAGTAACAATCAACGACACGAAAAAGTGAGAAAACAACTAAGGATCTTACGAGATTAAATATACACACATATTGAAAACATAAGACAATAAGTTGAACTCAAAGTTCGTATGTGATCAAATAAACAGACATATATTGAGAAAATGAGACAACAATTTACACTCAAAGTTCATATGTAGCCAAATACACACGCATGTGCACACGCGCACGCGCGCATGCACACACACATATATATTTATATATATTGCACGATATTCTAATGCTATTTTTTTTTTAATGATTCAAAACAAAATTTAAGCCCTTTCAAGCTCTAGCCCTCAACCTATCCTATCTCATGCACGCGTTTTAACCAAGTGATTTGGCTTAACTCTTCTTTTTTATAATAAGCAAAAACTTTATTAAAAGCAAGGAAAGTAAAGGTCTTACAAAACTAAAAAATAAAAACCTAAGAAAAATAAAATCAAAAGCAAGCATACATATATACAAAATTAAGTATAAAGAAGCAATAATAATAATAATAATAATTTTACCACCTCGAGCTAATGAATTTTAGGCCAAACTATTCTATATACAAAAGATAATTAACAAACGTTTGACCTTTCAATAAAGTAAACAAAAAAATAAACTTTTTTTTTCAAAGAAAATAAATAAACGTTTGCCGTCCTATGTAATATGGGGAATAATTAATACAAATTATGTCGCCCAATTCCTTGTATGATATAATCTGGTTCTTTAAGGAAAGGAGAGCTTGAATAGAATGAAAACGACGTACTTATAGTATATATACTAATTACATAAATAGTGCTTGTATGATTTTTTGTGTTTGCGTGTATTAGTTTTGGATCTAACAAAACAAAAGAATTATAATAGCAACGCCCAAAAAATAAAAATAAAAGAATAGGTAAAAAAGCTAGTAGTGCATGTTGTCTTAGTTTATATACCTTGATACATAGAAACACATAGCCACTGAAAAAATAAAAAAGTAAAAAAAAGGGAAAGAGCAAAAGAAGTCCCCGTATGTTTTTTTATTTTTTTTTTGACGTACATACTACATATATTAACGACACTTCTCCTACAATTGCTACAACATTTTTTAAAAAAAAGGTACAACACCACATGAACAAATAGGTTCATACAATCGATTTTCACGGACTAGGAGTATTATAAGCTACCCCAAAACCAAAACCTTAAGGGCGGTTGGTTTGGGCAGGAAGAACGCCGTGGACCGCGAAGCGCTGAGGTGGCATGCCTGTGTCAGGCTCAGAGGGATGGTCTCCCGTTATCATCGAAGGTAACAAATGAGCATCTTGTTGAACATGCATTTGGTCTTTGTTGATCAAGACTCTACCTGCCTCAATTGGACGCAAATTGACAAGAACAAGAACAATACTACTGGTGAGAAGCAAAAGCGCATAGACTTTAATATGCCCCATTTTGTTGGAAATTAATCTGAATGGACTTGACAAGTTGTGTTAATTTCCACAGTGAATGACACAATATATTAATATTCAAGAAATGAGGGAGGAGCTAAGTGGTTTTCTACAGCCTGCCAAAAGTTTTAATATTGTACGACTTGAGATCAACATTTTTATTTTCCAGGTTTTTGCAAGACGGGCAGAAGTATCTATGACTAGCTTGCTGGACTTTTGACGTACGAATTTCCTGCTCTGAATGAACAAGTTAATTAGTCATCCTTTTTGGTGCAGATCGTATCTTTTTGCATAATTGGGTTCCATAATCTTCATTCTTTTTCTTCTTGATCAGAAATATTAAAGCTGACGTCCATTCTGGGAAAAATAAAATTGGATATGTACGTCAGGTTGCTGCCTGATAACTTACAACTACATACGT
Organism: Artocarpus hirsutus; assembly: GCA_946598075.1. NCBI lineage: Eukaryota > Viridiplantae > Streptophyta > Magnoliopsida > Rosales > Moraceae > Artocarpus > Artocarpus hirsutus. The sequence continues at coordinate 3,525 of CAMOHE010050157.1, forward strand.
TATTTTTTTCTTTTTTCCTTTTTTTTTTAATTTTTATAAATTTGTGCTAAGGTTATAGAACTTACGGATATATATACACACACATATATAAATCAACGCACGATTGTTAATGCACACGACCAAAAAAAAAAAAAAAAACTCGACTTCTTTTATTTTGACTGGTTGAATATTATATTCTTCCACAAATTTGTTAAAAGCCAAAAAAAAAAAAAAAAACTTGACTTCTTTTATTTTGACCAGTTGAATATTATACCCTTCCACAAATTTATCAAAAGTCAAAACATTTTTATGCTTTTTCCCTCTAGTTTCTTCCGCTTTTTGGGTTAATTAAAGTTAATTAACAGGGCCAAAACAAAAAAAATTAGTCTAGAGAGATTGAGCGTATACTAATATTATGAAGAAAAATTAAATGAAGGTGATATAAAACTTTAGAAGGGACATAACATAATTTCAGGAAGTACGGAGCATAATTTTAAGAGAAGGAGAATGTAAAATTTATAAAAATTTATATACAATATTGAAAGAAAAAAATTCAGGGAAACGGCAGCCCACTATCCTCCCTGTGTAGCTCCGCCTCTGCCTACTAATAACGTAGGTAGAATAGGAAATATACATATTGCAATTTGCGGGTATAAATACCTCCTCCATTTAATTCATACTCATCACCCTTACAAATCCTATCTAGCTATTGTATAATGTATACACAAATTTGCTTTTTTCTTCTTTTCTTGTGCACAATAAGACCTTAAATCATCACTTTACTTGACTTTAAGTCTTTAATCACTTCCCAAATTACAAGATGAGATCATAAACATGTTTTTCGTAGTAATAGTATTTGTTTGCCTCGTGAGCGTGCATTCATACGAGGCCTGTTAGAGTCTTGGAAGGAGCAAGCCTCTTAGAGTCGCTGCCTTGGTCAGAATCGTGCCTCTGCACCCAACCCAAAAACAAGTGCTGCTTTCACAGCTTCAACCATTGATCAGATGGACTTCGCCCGCCACCACTTATCGGTGCCTCCTCCGCGTGCATCCTCCGGTGCGATGGTCAGGTTTGGAGTGGCCGCAGGTCGACAATAAAAGCCAAGATTTTGTGATAACCGTGTACCTTGTTATTTTGTTTAAATAGGAAAATGTTTGAATCACAATATAAAATGTTGTTCTTTTAAAGTACACCGGAATAATGGTGAAAAAACACCAACATATTGTTGCCATTTACTATTTTTTTTTCATACATATAGTTTGTTGTGTGTTTTAGGCATGATTTTTTATGTGTATATATAATGCTTTAGGTATGTATACCTTGAATTAGTGAAACAAATTGAAAGGTCAAAAATATAAATGGAATTATTGTAAAACCAAACTTTTCCTTTTATTTTAACATGCTTTGAAACAGAGACTAAGAAGTTTGATCATTAAATTTGAGACATCGCATTCTCTACTAATTTATCATACCATCTAAATTGAAAGACTTGACCATATGATAACTATCAAATACTTAATATACCAATTAAATAAAGTGACAAAATTTAATTGAAGTAAAAATCAATGACACGAAAAAATGAGAAAACAATTAAGAATCATATGTGATCAAACATGCACACATATAGTGAGAAAATGAAACAAGAAGTTGAACTCAAAGTTTGTCTGTGATCAAATATACATACATATACTGAGAAAATAAGACAACAATTTGAACTCAAAGTTCATATATCGCCAAATATACACACATATATTGCACGATTTTGTAATACTAATTTTTTTCATAAGATTAAAAATCAAATGTAAGCCCTTTCAAACGTAACTTAGCCTATCGTATCTCATTTTTATAACCCAGTGATTTGGCTTAACTATTCTTTTTTGTCATAATCAAAAACTTTATTAAAAGAAAAGAAAGAAAAGATCTTACAAAACAAAACATAAAAAACCCAATAAAACTAAAATCAAAAGCAAGCAAACAAACAAAATTAAGCATGTTACTACAAAGAAGCAAACAAAAAAAAACGCTCATTTCAAACACGTTACCACCTCGAGCTAATGAATATAATTAGGCCAAGCTATATTATATATAAAAAAAATAAATAATAAACGTTTATCCTTTCTATAAAGTAAACAAAAAAATAAACTTTTTTTTCCCAAAGAAAATAATAAAGTTTTGCCGTCCTATGAATATGGGGAATAATTAAGAAAAATCATTGCGCCCGATTCTTTGTATGATATAATCTGGTTTTTCAAGGAAAGGAGAGATTGAATAGAATGAAAACGACGTACTTATAGTATATATACTAATTAGATATAGTGCTTGTATGATTTTGTGTTGCGTGTGTTAGTTTTGGATCTAAAAAAACGAAAGAATTATAATAGCGACCCCCAAAGAATAAAAATAAAAGAATAGGTAAAAAAGCTAATAGTGCATGTTCTTTTATTTTATATACCTTGATACATAGAATACACACAGCCACTGAAAACATATTAAAAAAAAAATAATAACAAAAAAAAGGGAAAGAGCAAAAGAAGTCCCCATATGTTTTTTTTTTTTTTTTTTTTTGACCTACGTATGTTAATGACACTTCTCCTACAATTGGTACAACATTAAAAATAAAAAAAGAGAAACACCACATGCACTAATAGGTTCATACAATATCGATCTTCATGGACCAGGAGGGTTATAAGCTACTCCAAAACCAAAACCTTAAGGGCGGTTGGTTTGAGCAGGAGGAGCGCCATGGACCGCAAAACGCAGAGGTGGCATGCCAGGGTTAGGCACAGAGGGACGGTCTCCCATTATCGTCGATGGTAACAAATGAGCATCTTGTTGGACATGCTGTTGGTCTTTGTTGATCAAGACTCTACCCGCCTCAATTGGACGCAAATTAACAAGAATAAGAATAGAGGTGAGAAGCAAAAGCGCATAAATAATATTATGCCTCATTTTGTTAGGCAAGCTCTAGCTAACTATAGCAAATTGAGATATTAATGTTGAGGAAAATAGAAATTGAAGGACTTGACAAGGTGTTAATTTCTTCGGTGAATGATTCTATATAATAATATTGAAGAAATGGAGGAGGAGGGAAGTGGTTTTTATAGCGTTTAACATTTTACGACTTCAACATCTTTATTTTCCAAGCTTTTGTAGGACGTGCCAAAGTATCTGTGACTAGCTAGCTGGACTTTTGACGTACGACTTTTTTTTTTCTGTGGTTAGAAATTGAATGAACAAGTTTTACATTAGTTATCTTTTTTTTCCCCTGTTCCTTCAAGTAAAATATTGAATGAACATATTGAGTAATGAACAGAAACATTTGCTGACGTCCATTTGGGGAAACATAAATTAGTTGGATACGTACGCCAGGTCGCCACCTGATAATTTCATGATTTAACCACCTACTTTTTTCTTTTTATAAATAAATTTGTGCCAAGGTTAAGGGGTGTTGATGATGGAAATTCACTAATGAAATTCTTGAAAAATAATCCTTAATATGGTGTAAAACTCTCTTGAATTGCATATAAATAAATGCCGTAAATAATAAAAGACACCATAAAATATTATAGTGCTTCATTTTTTGAAGGCTATATCGTCCACTTTGAGGGAGGAGAAAATTTCACTATTCTCATAGAGAGTTACATGCTCTCATGTTCAATACAAGATTTAGGGCAAATTTGTGGGTTTCATAATTTATAGCCCTTTACAATTAGCTCAAATAAGTCAAATAAATTAATTAAGAAAATCAAGGAGTTATTTCTTTCCTACTTAATCAGGGTTATTTCCCTTATCTTCTGAATGATATTATGTCCAAAATATGAGAAATCAAGCAGTTATTCTGTTTGAAATTCAAGAGAAGTTGTATTGAGTCTGATCCTTTGTTAACCTAGCTTGCCTTCACGAAGGCTCTTGGCTATGCCTTGCTTACACTAATAGTTACATACAAGCCTCGTCCATGTGACCAAGGATGAAAATATTAGTATTTTAATTTTATGAAAATTTCAGGAAAAATATTGATATTGGTGAAAATTTCAACAAAAATGACAAAAATTACAAAAATTTTATATTAAATATATCTCTAATATTTTAAGATATAATAAACACTAAAAAGAAACATAAATAAACATTATTTTCACAATACTTGGGATTTTTGTTGAATTTGTCAATATAAAATGAAAGTTCTGTGAAGCTCAAATATAATTGGGATTTCATCTTGATTCAAATAATGTTGGTGTTATGACATATTATTTAAGTAATGCTAAATATAATTACGAATATGCTACATGTAGGTTTGTTGACTTCTTTCTATTGTATTTTCATGATAGGAAACTGAATTTTCCTAATTGTTTGCCTAAAATGGTGGTGGTATACTTGGATGAGGATAATTGAAAATTTCATAACTATCATAGTTTCTATAGTGGGGAAGGCTGAATCTTATTGTAAATTTAATGTGTATAGAACAAATATTTATTCATTGAAAATATAAAATTTTGATAAATTATTTAAAGGGAAAAAAGTCATTAAATTTTATAATTTCTGATATTGTCAAAATTTTATCGATATGTACCGAAATTTTATACAAAATATACTACAGATTTTTTGTTATCAATAATTTTTTACCAAATTTACAGATATATTTGATATTTTTCCGATATCGATAATATAGTAGAAAAATATTTTAGTACCTTAAAATTTTTGAAATTTCCATAATTTCGTCGAAATTTTCATCCTTGCATGTGATTACCTTTCCCCATACTTAATATTCACTATGAGCTTACAATCGGCCTTTGGATGCCTTTGGAGCAAACTAATTGGGCCGTCCAGGCTACCCACAAGGGGAAAAAATCAACGCACCGATTGTTAATATACATCATCTACAGGTTCACTTGAACATGACCAAAAAAAAAACTCGACTTCTTTTATTTTGACCAGTTGAATATTTTACTTGATATCACACTCTTCCACAAATTTGTCAAAAGTCAAAATAAGTACTTTTATATATGCTTGTTCCCTCTAGTTTCCTTCCGTCTTTTGTGCTAATTAATCGGAGTCAACTCTACTAATAGCGTATATATAGGAAATTTAAATATTGCAAATTGGTAGGTATAAGTACCCCCTCCATTTGCATTCTTATCAGTTTCACCCTTACAAATCCTATCTAGCTATCTGTATTGTGTATACACAAATTTGTCTTGTTCTTCTTAAATCACTATACTTTATTTAAGTCTTTCATCACTTCCCAAATTACACTTAAACATGTTTCTCATAGCATTTGAGTTTTGGAAGGAGCAAGCCTCTTATGCTCTGATTGATATGAGTAAAAAGTGAAGGAAAAGAAAATATTGAAAGGATTTTGGGATGAAAATTAATATTATGGCATGTTTAGTAGAAAAGAAATTAGAATAAAAAGAAAAAATATGTGAAAGAAATGACATGTAGGTCTCACTAAAATTAATCTCTCTGAATATATATAGATTTTGTGAAGGAAAAGTTTGAAAACAATGAAAAAAAAAATAAAGTTACTAATTTGTCCTTCTTTTTCATCAAAATTCCAACAAAAAGATTTGCGCACCAAATTAAGAAAATAACTAAATAATATTTGCACAAAATGGTCATTCTATTAATAGTAGTTTTTCTATTCATTTGGTTTTTTTTTGCAATTCCAAATAAGAGAAAATAAAATCATTTTCTTTCCACCTTCACATAACAAACATACAAAGGAAAAATCAAAATCTTTTCTTTTCCTACACTTTTCTTTCCTTCATAGTTTTCTCCTCCATTCTATTTTCTTTCCTTCTTATCAAACGGAGCATTAGGGTCGCTGCCAAGGGGCCATGACACTCCCTCTGTGCGTAACCCTAAAACAAGTGCTGCTTTCACAGCTTCAACCGTTGACCAGATGGACTTTACCGGCCGCCACTCATTGGCGCCTCCTCTAAGCGCATACTCCCACACCATGGTCCGCGTGGCATGGCCACAGGTCGTAAATAAAGCCAGGGTTTTAATTAGGAAAATGCATGTTTGAATTACAATCTCAAATGTTCTTAATTTTGAAGTGATTATGAATAATGGTGAAAAAACACCAATATGATGTTGCCATTTATTAATTTCTTTCATATATACAGCTGGCTTCATGTTTTACGCCTGATTTCTGTAAATATAATGCCTTAGCTATATATATATATATATATATATATATATATATATAAGTGCATATATGCATAACTTGTGTTAGTGAAACAAATCAAACGGTAATTAATACAAATGGAATACAACCAATTTTTCGCTTTTATTTTCGCATGTTTTGAGACGTGAACAAAGAAGTTTAATCATTGAGACGTTTGCAGTCAAGTATTTTATCTCTTTTTTCTTGTTTCATTCATTTTTTCTCTAATATCTAATTTGTTATATTTATCTAAATTGAAAGATTTGACCACACCAATAAATATTAAATACTAAAAGTACTAGTCAAATAAGGTGTCAAAATTCAGTTGAAGTGAAACCCAATAACATGAAAAAATAGACAACAATTTAAACTCAAAGTTACAAAAAGTTCGTGTGTGAAATCAAATATACATGCATATCTTGAGAAAATGAGACAACAATTTGAAGTTAAAGTTGGTATGTATGTGATCAAATATACAAACATAGATTGTGCGATATTCTAGGGATATAGAGGTAAATGACTTTTTAAGGTACTTTAAAATAAATGACCATAACTTTTTAAAATTACACACATAGTCGTTTATAAATGATAAATTTGAGTTTATCGAGTTCAACGTTGATAAACTTGAAAAGTTTATCAGTTAAACTCAGTTTATCATTGATCACTGATAAAGTCGAGAAGTTTATCAGTTAAATTTGGTTTATCACTAATAAACAACCATTTGCTTAATTTTAAAAAGTTATGATAATTTATTTTAAAGAGGCTATAAAAAAGGTTATTCAACCCAATTTTCCGATATTCTAATACTAGTTTTTATATAATTCAATCTCATTCTGTTTAACCTAATGATGTGGCTTAACTATTTTTTTGTAAGCAACAACTTTATTAACAGAAAAGGGAAAAAAAGATCTTACACAATTCAAACATTAAAAACCTAAGAAAATAAAAAGCAAAAAAAAAAAAAAACAAAATCAAGCATTTAGTATCGCAAATAAGCAACCTGTATGAGAAAAACTTAAAATTTGCTCATTTTAAAATCCTTACCATTCCGACCTAATGATTAGTAGGCAAGCTATATTATATACAAAAATAGTTCATAAACTTTTATCCTTTCCAAAAAAGTAAACAACTAAGTAAAATTTTAAATTAAATAAATAAATGTTTGTCCTATATATTGTTTCGTTTGGCAACATCGTTCTAAATATATAATTTAAACTACTATGATTTAAAACTCTTGTATGCTACAGTGTAAAGTAAACATAAGCTACAATATGAAGCTTTAATATGCTACAGTAAATTTTGTTCTAATTTACTATCATGTTGCGAAACACACTCTACAGTAAATTTTGTTCTAATTTACTATCATGTTGCGAAACACACTCATATGTGTGTATATATTGAAATGACCGTTTGTCCTATATAATATGCAAAACAATTTATACAAATCATGTCGCCCAATTCCTTGTATGTTATAATCTGGTTGTTCAAGCATAGGGAGCTTAATTAGCAGAATGAAAACGATGTGGATATGGACCATATGGTATACATACTAATTGCGTAGTGCTTGTGTGATTTTTCTACATGTATTAAGTATCGGCTTTAACAAAACGAAAGAAATAATATGGTAGCAATGCAAAAAAAATAAAAAAAATAAAAAAAAAACAATAGGTACAAATGCTAATAGTGCATCTTCTTTTATTTTATTAACACTAGTAGTCATTGAATTTTCCCCTTAAACTTTAAAAATCACCACTTTATTATCTTAAACTTTCATATCTCCATACTTTATGGCTTGATAAACCTATGTGAGACACATGTGGAGGTCGTTGAAACTATTTATAGTTTGATGATGCCCTTACCATCTTATCACATCAAAACTCTAAATTGAAAATCCCTATATTTTTTCTTAACTTTCTAAATAAGAGTGCAAATTATAATTCTGACTTAAGGTTGATAAAATATCAATTTTGCCTTTACAAACTACCCACATGTGGCTCACATGGGTCCATTTCTATCGCTTTTGATAGAAAATTGGATAGAGAGAGGAAAGCGAGAAAATTTAAAAGTTTAAGATAGTAGAGTAATGAATTTTAAAGTTCATGTCACGCCTCGAGACCCGGGAGGATGATGTGGCTGGTTAATTAGATTAATTCAATCAAATTTTTATTGAAATCACAAATTAAAGAATTTTTTTAATTATAAAAATGTGACAATTTAAAAATTTTTAAAACGATTATTATAATAATAAAACAGACAGGCGAAAGGTAAACTAAAAAAAATAAAATAAAGGAAATACGTGTTGGGTCTCATTAGGCCCACATTTTGTACACACATATAGTAGCAACATAAATTAAATTTACAACCACAGTTTAATGAAAAAGAAATTAATACAATGCATACCTTAATTAATTAATACAAATAACCTTTTTAGGGTCTTTTACTTCTCTTAAGTTCGATTGGTGGACTCTCCATCAATCCCAAGCTAGATTTTACCTAGAGGGAAGGGTTTGAAAACAAGTAAAAAGGTGAGCGAAAGGCTCAGTAGGACTAGGTTATAAAAACATTTGATTTGTATATGAAATTCATCATTCATGAGAATATTTAGAAAATAGAATTAAATAAATAAATAGATAAATAAATTCAATAAAATCAATCTTATCAAAAACCATTTATTGTTCAACCAGAAAGAATATTATTGTCTTTGCTTGCGCAAACTATAAATAACACCATCATAGTGGCCCAGCTAAGTTTCGGGACTTGCTTCTAAAGTCGTACTCTACACGACCCGATCTCTAAATATGGCATCATACCCATTTATACATTTCTATAGTTATCAAAATCTCCTTTTACCAAGTGTATTCATTTACATCATTATGCAGTTCATTATGAAAATGACCTCATTCTACTGTTTATGAAAACAATTGATAAAAATATGAAAATCTCTAAATATGGCATCATACCCATTTATACATTTCTATAGTTACCAAAATCTCCTTTTACCAAGTGTATTCATTTACATCATTATGCAGTTCATTATGAAAATCACCTCATTCTACTGTTTATGAAAACAATTGATAAAAATATTTTTCAATCATTCATTGAAAATATTTTAAAAGAAATCATTTTGAGGC